>VZTG01008543.1:334756-609306 GCA_013397845.1 Melanocharis versteri | reverse complement strand
TTGCCAGGAAAAAAATTCAAAATGAAAGAAAATAATCCAGGAACAGAGCTATAAAACTTACTTACAGACGAAACCATTTCAGTGTTCAGGATGGTCTTTGTGGCAGTTCACAGGCTTTGCAGCTGCCTTCTCTCCTAGCAGGGGTTTCCTTCCATGCGTTGGGTGACCAGGTGGTTAGTTATGGAAATGTTAGATTCAATGAAGGACAGATAATATGAAGATGTAAAGTGGATGTTTTGAGTAGTGTTTTGGCAAAAGAGGTGTGCAGGGAGTAGTCCAATTATTTGCAAATACACAGGTTCCCCTGAACTCATTGGCAGCAGCCCAGGCAGTTTTTTCATCTGGAGATCTGTAATCATCCCTCTTCAACACTTTCTGAGAAGCTGTGTCTCAAGTCTCACAATGGGTTCCTCATGACTATTCTGTTTTTAAGCCTACAGTGTGCAAATTCCAGTCTTTAGCACCTACTTCTCCAGGAAAATCCCTGTAAATATATCTAGATTTTTACTGGTTTTCAGTTATATGGTATGTGGCATTGAACAATAGTTACCTTGCTATCCTAGGGCAAGTGTAGGCATAGGATTTCTTTCCATGTTTTGAAAGACTCACATTTATTATATGAATTATCTCTATCCAGGCATGTGCTCATCTCTGAATTGAATAGTATTCTGACAGCAGCTGCAATCAGCATGAATTTTTTTTTATAAGTGGTTCATAGAAGTTTATTTTAAATTACACAGAATGGATGGCAAAACTTGTGAAAATATTGCTGTACTTTGTAATACATGACTATGATGAAACTCACAGCACAGACAACAAGTTATAAACAGCAAATAATTTGCAAGCATTCCATAGGCTGATACAATGCATAAAACATGTATTTCTAAATGATTAAATGATGATTCAAATGTTGTAAATAATGATTTATGGACAGTTCACAAGCAGAGAAATTTACTGGTATTAATTGATTGCTGTAGATAATTCTCTTGGTTCAGTCACTCAGGGTTTAGACAGGATTTAAATTAATAACTGGTACTATAAGAGTTTAGAATCCACTGAAAATGCTCTCAGAGCATCTAGCTCCTCTTCTGTGAGAGTTCTTAGTTTTTTTTCATGATTGGTTTATGTGTTTGTTACTAATATTTTCAGAATGTTATTGATGGCATTTATGTTTATTTTTCACAAAATTACTGCCTTAGCCCTTAAAGGCAGCAGACCATTATTTATTTTTATGTCATACAACTTTTACGGTTAATCTTAATCTTTATTAGTATTTGTAACTTTCTTGCAAACAATTCTCGGCACGCAATTAGATTGTGTTGACTGCTGCTTCTTGTGCCAGACGATGATTAGAAATTGTACTGAATTCAAAACATTTCCAGCTCAAGGAAAACATTTCATTCATAGACTAATATGTGGTTGGATCCTTTGTCCTAACTTTTCAATGTTTCCAATAGATGCCTCTGGGCAAACCAGAAGTATTAGTAAATAGGACAGATAAAGAAAACTATCAAAACCCAGCTGAAATAGCTACAGAAAAACAATGAAAAACATTTGCCAGTGCTCTGGAGAATTAAACATTCATTACAAAGTCACTGTGTAGTATAACTGGGAAGAAATGCCATCACTTATATGCACAAATGATGCTTCCTAAGCCTTTGTTTATAATCTGAACATTTACATAAAAGCCAAATATTCCCCAAAGAGATTAAACTCACCTGGGTCCACAGAAAATGAAATGTACTGATTCACATGTGTAACAAGCTACAGAAAATGAGCCATGTCCTGGCCTAGCTAAAAGCACTAAGAAAAGCTCGCAGTGTTTGTGTTCACTTGCAAAGCAGTTTGGCTAGTCTGAAGGGATAGTGTTTCTTTATATAAACTAAAAATTAGCAAGTAAGAGGCTTAGAACCCTGGCACTTCAGTCTGGTTTCAACCCTGCTTAAGTCAGATTTGAAGTCTCCACATTCCTAAGAGTGAACTTGAGACTGCCAGTGGCAGGGTGTGTGAGGAAGAGGGGGAAAGGAAACACTTGTGTTCATCATGAAAAGGCATTTAGAGAGAGCATGAGGCTGCTGGTGGCCTCTGGATGCTGAGGCAGCCTGCAGCTGAACAAAGAAAGCACCTTTTCTAGCCATGAATTAACAGATAAGTTTGTGGCAATAGTCATACAGGAAGAAGCAAAATGGAGCTGTGGACCACCAGCCACGGTGGACTTTGGTGGCAGATGGGCTAAGAGAGGTATCACGTATGGAGGGACAGATCAGAATTCCCTGTTTCGAACATGAGAGATGATAAGTGGAAAGACATCACATGAATTAACGAGTACCGGGGTGAGATGCCAGGAGAGTTGAGGAAGGTGTTAACATTTCTGTCACCAAAAGTAAAAGCCTGCCTTGGAGGGACAGCACAGCAGGCTAAGTATCTATGAAGTACTGCTTTTGTTAATGTATGGGGATTGGCCACTTCTAGATAAGAAAAAGCCTTGTCAACAGGCACCAGTGGATGCCAGAGGGTTTCTGGCTGAGGGACATCTGGACTAAAAGGTGCCTGAATGTGTTATGTTTGCTCCACAGCTTTTGGACTACTGTCCATCTTGTATCTGGCCCTGGTTCTGTACCCTGACAGGCTGCGTGGAGGCAGTTCCACCGTGAATTTGTGCTGATGCTTTCAAAACCTTAAACACAGTTCACTGCACATCCCAGTGGTGTTGCAGTTTTTCTCCTGCCTACTTGTACATGTGTATATTCTACCTCTCACTTCGCTGTTCCAGCATTTCTGGCAGAGAAGTTGCGAACTTCCTTCTGTGATCTACACATCCCCTTTTCTCCATCTCTTGTCAGTACCTCTCTTAACATCATCACAGAGTTATATTTAGAATGATTTCACATGACGCAAGAGGGTGTGATTATGTACCTCTGTATGTGGCATTCTACTCTTGATCTTTCTCCATTTTGTTATTAGGCCATGCCATTTGGTTGCATCAATTGCTATTTTAAGAGAACTATTTATAACATTTAAAAATAGCGTGTGAAACTGCTGTATATGTGTTCTGTAGCGCATGGCAGCTTAGTTGGTGAAGAAGAAAGTAGGCTTTTGCTTGTTTAATAAAATAGCCAGAAGTATGTTTTCCACAAAACTAAGTAGCTTTTTTTTCCCCCACATTCACTCACAAAGTCTTGTTAGTGTTATTTATGTGTTCTCCCAAAGCACATTAACAGCAGGCTGGGCAGTGGTGGTGGGCGGCATCAGTTTAATATTTCACAATACTAAAAGCGCTAAGAAAGATGTCTTGTAACGTCACCAAGCACAGATGAGCTGTAAACCCAGGAGGTCAGTGGGATTTCATTGTCCACCTCGGGTGGTTGGTACCATAGAAACCTGGAGAATGCTTGCTAAGCTGCTATGCCTTGGAGCAGCTAAAGGTTAAAGAGAAGCAGCTTGGGGAAGAGGATGGTGCTTGACTTGCGGAGTGACATGCAAAGGCTTCAGAGGGAGGGATGGGGAAAGTAAAGGAAGGAGAGGAAGGATCCAGGGAGCAGCTGAAGTAGCTGCTCACCAAAAGAGGATCACTTGTACGAAAAAGAGAAGTAGCTGAACAAGGACAGCAAGGCTGTGGCTGGGGTGAAAGAGGTGGCCTGATGAGGAGATTGCAGCAAACAGGTGATCATGGTGACAGGTGATTAGGGACAAAGCGTCAGAAGAGTCTTAGAATGTCACTGCAGCTCCAGCAGCTGCATCTGCCAGCAGTAGGATCTGACTGCCTCTTCCCAAGCCCCTCACCTCTTCATTGCCACCTGCTTACTGATGGCTGCTGATTGCCTCCAAGCACCTACGTGTGAAAAGGGTCTCCTGCTGCAGAGAGAGATGCCAGGTAGGAGAGAGAGCCCCAGCCACACCCACATCTTTAATTTCCCCTCCCATTTCAATATTCTCATGTGACCCTGCAGGGGTTCCTACTGGTGCAGTCTCTGACTGCTGTCCTAGAGCAATCTGGGCATCATCACAGCTTTACCTTTCCAGGAGCAAAACCCTCTTGCATAACTATGGTATGCCCTCATTCTGCTAGGTCTCCTGCTGCCTTGGAGCTCTGCCTGATTGGAATTGGGTCCTCCAGGGACAGAGTCATTCCTGTCAGAGCTTTCACCCAGCAGTGCTGTGGGACCTGTGTAAGAATAATCTTTCTCATTTTCTGGAATCCCAACTCTGAAACAAGTTCTTAACAAAAATGTGCACAGCAGAGCACCTAAGAAGACTCTGATAGAAGCTAAAGCTAGAGAAAATGAAGATAACTGCATAGGATTACTGCAATGCGTTTTCTGCGTTCTCTATTAATTTGGTTTTTTATGTGTCCTGATCACTTGTAGATTTGACTTAAGCTCACTGTAAGACAAGCTATAGCACAAGTACAGATTTAGGATGGTGAGGATGTCTGTTATTCATTCATTCCCTTGGTATAATCTGCCCAGTCAGATATGCTCATGTCAAATTAGAATATGAGGCTTACGTTGTCCCTTGAGCTTATCTAACACAAGGATAGGCCCCAAGAAAATGCACTGATTTTGTGTGCTTCTTTCTTTAACATTTTTGTGGAGAGAATCCTGACGTACCAAAGTCTGATTGTTCCCACTGCCCAATGCATTTTTATATCATAGAAGTAAAAAGATTGAATTTCGGTAGTCCTTCTAATTGCAACCCTCTCCAACTTTGTTGCTGAGATACATGCCTTTTTTTTCCTTACTTTACTGGATCTGTATTCTTTAACAAAAGAATCTGAATCAATAGTTCTAAAAGACTATTTGTATGCTGAGATAATAACAGCTTAATCAAAAGTGTTTGATTTAACTTAAAAAAAAATCTACTTTTCTTAAAGATAAGTTTGTTTAAAATGTGATAATCAACTTTTCTACTGCTGATTGTTATGAAGTGTGAATCTGGAGTAATAAAATCTGGAGATACCTGGTTGGTTTAAGAAAAAGGAATGGAGGCAACAATAAAATTTATAACAGTCCAGGTGCAAGGCCAGAGTCTAAGTTCTTTTGTTGTCTTTTCTCAGCATGCCAGCTTTGTCATGTAACTTGGGCCAGTTAGATCTGACAGGTTGTAGGGCCACAACTCAGTGCCTTGGTCCTGAGCACAGACAGTTCTTGTCCTGTCTCAGAGTCATGTGTTGGTGAGGATGTCATACCAGTGGCATAGAGGAAGTTGGATAAGCTCTTCCCTGAGCTATTTCAGAATTTCAGCATCCCTCTCAAGACTGGAAAGATCTATAGTGTGTGTACAAATTTTCCCTCTTAGACCTTAGGGTTATCACTTGGGTTGATGTATCATCTTGGACTCTCTTGCAGGAAAGCTCCCTGTGTTGTATCTGCCCTGAGGGTCAGAGTACAGTGACATTTTGGCATTGTGTCATTTGATTTGTCTCAAATATCTGACTGGAGGGCATTTCTTCCAGTGGAGTTACATAGGATGGAACTGAAGTGGAATGAGAAATCTCAGATCTGAAAATCCTTCTATTTAGGGAAAATTCAGAATAAAATTTGTTTCAGTGTTTTCCCACTTTTTGTTCTGCGAGTTACAAGTGTGTGAGTTCCATCACATTGTTTCCATTTGGTTTTGTATAACAGAATTATGGAAACAGTATTTTCCAAGCCACTTAAAAAAAAAAAAAGTGAGTTAGTTCCATAATATTGTTGTTATTATTATTGATCAATTTCTGTATTTTCAGTCATGAGGTTGCACCTATTTTCCCAGAAAGATTTGCCCCATTTGATTTTCAGCCTTTTTTTTTTTCTGAAAAAGTAGTACTTGGAATTTTAATTTTTTTTCTGGCTGAGCTATCTTCAAACCAAATTGAGGACAGATAGTACTAATGCTGAACTGATGTCTTTCAAAAGAATGCTCTTTCTCCATTTTGTTTTCTGTGTAGTAAGCATATCAAAGCCAATGCTAGAGGTTGCCTAATTTATAATATCTGTGGATCTAACTATACATAGGCCTATCTATACTGGCCTGTTGACAAGCCTGTGTGAAAATCCACTCTGAAACTGTGGGAAGATGGAAAATAAAAACCATGTCTTGCCACAAGCAGGTTAATTTCTATCATATTTGGAGTCTTGGGAATTTACAGCAACACTTTTGGGTGAGGAAAAGGGAGATGTGCTCACTTAAGTTATTGCACTTCCATAACAATAGCAACAAAAAAAAATCCCAGAAGACTGTAGACAAAACAAAGCACAGGGGCAGGACAGAGACTCGTAAGTAAACAGGGAATTTTCATGAGGAATTTTTGAAAGGGCTGAGGCTAAACCTGGCTGCAGCAGTATGTCATCTTTCAGAGATCTAATTCCTATTTGTTCTGCCTGAGGAATACCTCATCTTATTTATCTGAAGATAAGAGCAGGCAAGCTAGAGATTCTCTATTGTGGGCAGAACCAAGCTGAGAAAGGGAGAAAATTAACCTGGCTTCTCTGCAGCTGGCATAAATCAGGGCTTGCAATCATTCTATAAAACCACAGGCTCATCTCATTGAAACATATATGACCCTTTAGGATTATTCTGTTGCTGCATGACTTCCAGGTGGTCTGTCTTAAATGGTCAATGCTGAGTTTTTGACAACATACATTTAATTTACAAAGATGTGAGAAAGTTTCCGGAAGTGCACTGAGAATGGGGAACCAATTGAAGAACCCTTCTAGTAAACTATTACCAATACTTAAATCCAATAGATTCTTTAAACACATTTCAGTCAAATGGAGTCATGTAAATGAACCTTATAAAACGTGCAAAAAGTGGTGAAACAGCAATAGCTTCATCTTGCTGTGAGCATGGATTAGACTGCCTTTAAGATGGCTTTCACCTTCAAGCAGTTTAGAACAGAGATGTATTGGAACAAGCCTACAATTTCTGAATACCTTTCCTTTAGAGAATTAAAGGTTTTTGTTTCATTTTGTTTGCCATTCAGCAATTCTGATTTAAAATTGTACAATTTGGAATGATCCAGTACTCCCTGTCCGAAAGAAAGTTAAGCATAGAAATTTTATTAACAAACTTCCCATCTGTTTTAAGAGTTACACGCTTAAACCTTACCTATACAATAAATTCATCTTTCTTTTTTTGCAACATTTACATTCAGAAAACTCTGAGAGTAGTCAGTCACCTTCCTTCTTCTCCTCTAGGACTATTTTTAAATGCAAGTAAAAAAATGTTCCTTTGAGACTGATTTCAGCAGTTTATGAATTTATTTCCTTGCAATGGCTCAGTGGGATGGGAGAATACTGGATGACAAGGGACTTCATTGCGGGTGTAAGGTATGATGTATGCATCCAGTCTCTTCTTGGGATCAGAGACAAGGAGGAAACTTGCTTTTGTGGGCTGTCTGCCTTAGCCAGCGATATGTGGTGTGATCCATGTAAATGAATACCTACAAGGAACGCTGCACAATTCTGCTTAGTCTATGTGGAGTCACAGAGCCAGAGGTTGAGTAGCTATACCCACCCAAGAAGTTCAGTAATAATCCCTAAAGACCATTACAGCTGAAATGCCTTATTGATGTTATGAAACAAAATCATAACAGTAAAATGCTGGAGTCAGAGTATGTATTTGGCTGAGTACACGTAGTGCAGCTGCCTCTTGGCAGTTTCATTTGTACCTGAATTACTGTAGCCAATTCCTGCATCAGGAAATAAGCCAGGAATTAAAAAAGCTGAATGAAGGACTTACGTGTTTAAAGATCTCTGATAACCTTGCTGGGGCTTCAAAGCCTGTAAGGAAATAGACATCTGCATAATAAAATGTATCTTCCAAGTTACATAGCAAAGTTAGTGTATTTCTACTTTTTCACTACAAAAAGACTACTTGCATCACATCATGTGGAAGAGGTGGGTTGAGTCCATATGTGGAACAAAAAGATGGTCAAGATCCATGCCCTAAAATGTTCTGAATTCAGTAAAGCATTTTTATCATGCTGTACTACTTAGAATATTTTGTATTCTATTCAGCCTACTGTGCTTGTTAGAAATATCTACAAATATATGTTTTCTGATTTCAGATGAGCAAGAACAAAAGTTATAGCTTTAGATTATGGCATTCTTATTACATAGGAGTAGGAAGGTGATTTTCAACCCAACTTTTAATCTGATTTAACAGTGCTTTAGTTCTGACTTTTTATGGAATGATACACTGAACTGTTTGGATTATCATTCTTTTCATAGGATAAAATCCTCATCATGTAAACATTTGATGGCTTGGTCTGTTAATTCCTGAGTTAAAAAATAGCAGGTAAGATGGATTTGGTTTTTAAAAGCTTATTCGGAAGCAGCAGAAACCACTTGCTTGAATAACAATTCTATGGGTAACTAAGCAAGAATTCATTATTGATGGCTGTGCCAAACATGCCATGTAATTAGAGCTGTAAAATGATTTCCATTTAAACCCTAATTCTGTGTTCATGTATGGCGTGTCATTTCTGGAAAGTATAGTCAAAATCCAACTTGTCACTAAATGGCCATGCATGGAAAGTACTGACATGAGTGGCAACCCACAAGCAGACTAAGGTAGTAGGAGAGAAAGAAAGAATACACTAAATTAAATACACAGGGGGTGGGTATTTATTTTCCTTGACCATTGGCACTTTGCTGGCATACTTGAGCTAGGAGACTGCTATCCCCTTCTTTTCAATTTGATCATTAGCAAGAGCTTGGCTTCTCCAAAGATTCAGAGGAGACAAAGAATGATTCCAATATGAAGTCTGAATTTTCTGCTTTTNGGGGGGGGGGGGGGGAACATCTTACTAGGGGCTGTTCCCTCTGCTTCCTTCCTTTTCTAACTTTTAGCAGTTCTGTGTCTTTGACAGTCATCACTTCTAATGGCAGCAAAGTCTTTGGAATTGTTTCTGTCACCTCACAGAGGACCATGAAATAAGGAAATGGCATTACAAACAATTGTAGATGTTCAGATGATGCAAGTTATGGCACACTAGGAACTTTCAGGTAAATCAGAGAGCTCTGCAGGTACATTCTTTGCTTGGAAGGAGTGCTCAGGTTAGTTTTTACATGATGGCCACAAATGAATTGTGAAAGTTCATCATTAAACTTCAATGTTTATTTTATTTAATATTTTTATGTGTAAAATACTGGAAGCTACCTTTCCTCCCTGAAGTGCCCTCAATTCCACTAACAATGCTTTTAAAGACTAGAAGATGTGTATCTGTAAGTGCAAAATTATTAACTAGTAATGCATTTTTGGGAAAGTGGCTTATGTAACTGGTATGATTATATGGGCTGGAGCCTGAAATGTTGGCTGGAATCTGAAACAGTCTGTGCTGGGGATTGTCTCTCTCAAAACTCTTGAAGAAGAGAGTAATAATACCGGTACCTGTATTGCTATGTGCTCTGCACAATTTGAGCTGTGACTTTTCAAGGCTGTTGAACACCTTCAGCCTCCTTTGAAATAACTGCTCACTTACAGAATGTCTTAGAAAGTTTGTATTTGATTTTGGATTCCTTATCATTCGAAGGAGTGCTTGTGCTGTTATTTGGATGAGTTCCACTGCAGCGTCTGTTCCACATATTCAGATATATGTTTATACTGAGGTTGCAGAGTTCCCTTAACCTTTGATATTTAGATCTAGGGAATTGGCTTGCATCCACATCTCAGAAAGCTACATCTCTTTACTACATCCACCAGAAAACCTTGTTTGCAGGAGCATAATTGTAAGTTTCAGGATTCTTAGATTTATAATCGACAGCCAGCTACATGTTCCCATACAAGTAATTTTATTTAGATATTCAGAGAAAAACACAAACTCTGATTTACTTTTGTATCTGGAACATTTCAAAGTAATTAACATCGCAGCGTATATTAATTACAGTTCAGATCTCTATATACCACAGAGTTGAGAGGTCATGCCATAAGGATTCTAAAGACGTTCAGAGCAAATATCCAAACTTTCCAGGGTCCAGGATGGTGGTGGAACCAAACAAACTTCTATTCATCTGTAACACTCCATACGTGTTGCTTCCAGATGGAAAATTTAACGATTAAATGAACTGTGCTATTAACTTAAGTTAAATTTAGAATAAGGTTAAGCCTTTTTGCATGTAATTTTTTCTTATATTTCAAGTATATTAAGCTTGATGCACAGAAAACTTGAAACCAAGATTTACGGGTGTTTCCAGATCTAGGTAGGTGCATAAAATTCGATCACATAGTCTACAGTTCTGAGGAAATAATGAAAGATGCTACATTTTTCCACTTCTGCTTCCAGCTGATCCTGAAAGTCTTGGCTGGTGGAACTTCTGTAGCTTCCCACAACTGGAGATCTCTTACTCTAAGAAAAAATAAACACATCTTGCAAGTCACTTAAAATTCAGAGCCCCCATCTTCTTCTGGTATTTTGAATTTCCTGGATAGACAAAAAATGTGAGGGGAAAAAGTTGGATTTAATGATCTGGTCAAGTCACCAGAGTTCCTTGTGTAAGATTTCTGTACCCCAGCTGCTCTTGCGACCCTGACAGAAATGCAGCTGCAACAGTGGGGGTTGCCAGCCACAGGGAAATTATGAATCCTGAAGTGAAACCAGGTGGAAAGCAGTCTGTTAGAAAGCTTGGAATCTTCTGCCAAAAATTATGTAGACTGCTCTGATCATCATGATTTTTAACAGCAATTAAATGAACAGCAAGGTTATAATAACACTCTTGCACTGTTTATGAGAAGAAGCATGAGGAACCCTGGGTTAATGAGATAACAAGCAAGACTGTGATATTGTTATTGATGACTGAATTATGATAGACATTAAAGTTAATACAATTTTTGCTTAAAAAGGTAGTATTAGTGCAAATTTGGAACAGAAATTTTGGTAAATGTCACAAATGAGCAAAGTTTTGTCTTTTTTTTTTTATAAGCTTTTGTGACACATGAAATCCTCTGGTATCCAAAGTTTGCTTCCATTAGTACTTGGTGGGATGGATATGAGAACAAGGGGAATGTTTTTCATTAGAAAACAACACTGAGAAAAAAGGGTACTGCACAACTCTGATTCATTCTGGATAACTGACAGTCTGTCGTAACGTGTTGTTCTGTACTGAGTGAACATCTCAGCAAGAGTTCCACCTCCTCTCTGTAAACCTGGTAGTTAAGCCAATTAAAAGTGCACAGAATCAGCTGCAACATGTGCTTCTAATGTATACCTTTAAATTGAATTACTAGCCTTCGAGCATACTGGAGCAGCATGTACTTTGTTAATCAGGCACTGAGTAGCTGTGGCCAGCTTTTTTCCCTTTTCTCATTCATGTCATTACAAGCAGAAAAAGAAGTGTCTTTCCTTTGAGCACCTCATGTGAGGAATCTTTCAGATCTCATAGAATATGGCTGCTAATTTCACTGTTACTTTTGCAGTGTGCCATAACAGTGCAGTGTCCAAGAGACAGGATTGCTCAGAAATTATCAGAATAGCACAAGTACTATCAGAGTAGAAACTTTCACTCTGCAGATAAACAGTGGAAACTAGCCAGGGAGGATAGATGCCATTGCAGGGGCTGTAAAAATTAGAGTCAATGAATATTAGTGGCTGGATTAACTCAATTTTAAGAAAAATAATTTAACATACCTCTTTTTTGCATCTGCCAGTTTGCAGGATTGGTATTTTTCATTTGCAGTAAGCCACTGTGTGCCATAGAGTAGTGAGGCAATGAAGTAGGAGAAACTGAGCTAAGATTTGTGAAATGGGCAAATATTTAAATTAGTAAAGGCAAAGACTTCAGAAGCATAGTCTGAAATATTGTACATGTAGGGAAGTATTAGGCTAGTGGCAAATCTACTCCTGGGATGTGTAACATACTGCCAAACTCAGGAAATGAAAAAATTCATCTAGTGTCAGTTGTTGCCTGGTCCTACTCCCTCTGTGGGTTTGTGTTCATGTATGAAAATACAGATCCTCAGGTTGGTTGTGAATAAACATTTATTCATTGCTTTCAGCATGTTTCCACCAATTTTTCCCAAGTGGAACATTGGCCTGGATTTAGTGGAGGTAGGTATACCAGTGATTTGTCCTCCATTCTCTTTCCCAAGAAATGTATTCTTACACCTGAAAAGCTGATAAGTCATTTGGAAAGACAAAATATAGGTCGTGGCTTCAGAACTTATTCACTGCAACCTCTGTTGTTGCTGCTTCCTGCTCAGTGGGAAAATATGTGTAAATCCCCGGTGTAGATAAAGCCCAAGCGATCTCAGATCAGTAACATCCAGAATTGACACTGTAGTCATATTTTCTTTATTGAGAGAGAAAGAAATCAAGGTCACCTCACAAAAAGGAGGTTTTTCTTTCCTTATATATTTGTGAGGGGGTTGGTTTTTTGCTTTGCAAGTGAGGGGTTTTATTTTTGGTTAGTTGGTTGGTTGAGGTTGACTTAATTATTTATTTGGTAGGATTTTTAAATTTTTGTTTGTTTGTTTTTCAGACAGTTCTTGCCAGTTGAAGGCCAATTAAAAACAAGGCAAACTGAGAATGACCTTATTCTTCAGCTGATGACAGAAATTGCTAGGCAGGGCTCCCAGTGACTCAGAAGGAGGGATGAATCTATTTGACATCCTAGAAACACTGCTTTCGTCTGGCAGAAGTTTGTATCACCTCTGTCGTTGCAAACAAAATAGATCAGGGTCAAGAATTTGGCATTTTTCAGCAAAACTTTGTTTCCTCTGAAAATTTCCAGATAGATTCACTTTGAAGTGAGGGAGTCAAAAGGACTAAATTATCATCTTGTCAAAGCTACTTCTCTTCCAAATGCCTGTTTAAAATACAGTGGCACAGATGCTCTCTGCTGTAACCAGAATGTTTCAGAGCAGGATGTTGTTTAAATTTCTCTTGTTCTCTCGATGTTCTTTCCCATAATAATGTCAGTCTTTTTGAAGAAACAAACAAATGAAATAAAAGCTGAAACAAGGTGGCTCTATAAGCATATGCGGGGGAATCGGTTGTGTTCTATGCTCAACAACAAAGCTTTTGAAAATAAACAACTCGTGGGAATGCTTGGAGACCAGTCCCCCCCTCCTTCCCTTCCACACGCTCTGTCTTCCTGGGCTCACCTGTGACAAGTGGTCAGCTAGTCTGCAGCAGGAGAGGGAAGGACAAGCACCTGGAAAGCCAAAGAAGTTTAACCATTTCATTCTCAGGCTTGAAGACTCATCAAGGCAACCTCAGAAGAGCTCTGTGCAGCAGCAGCAGACCATTTCTGTTACTGGTGGGAGCACTAGCGTCAGGTAGACAGTCTTCCACAGGGAATCGTGTCTTCTTCAAATTATAAAGGACAAAGGGAGAGAAAGGCCACTTTTCTTCATACTGAATACCTCCTTTCATGTTTAAGTTCATATTTGTTGGATATTTACGGGTCAAGTCACAAGCTACACCCAGTGCATTCCATCCTGCAGAGGCCTTTCTGTAGAAATAGGAGAAAAAAGAGGGAATATTCCTATTCTTCATCTGGTCTTTTTTTCCATTTTTATTTTGTCATATTTTTGGTTTTGTACTATTGAGTGATATACAGTTGACTTAAGCCTTAAAAGGAAAAAAAAAATATCTCTCAGCATATTTTGAAGGTGGTTTTCTGTCCACCTCTGTGTTAAACAGCATGTACGTATTTGTCACCTTCATAGCCCTGATGCTTCATCTCCAAATTAGAGTCATATTCATTTCCCCACTACATCAAGGATAGAAGTGTTGCCTCAAGACCTAATTTAGGCTTTGAATCCCTAGCAGGCATCAGGCCAGCAGCATTCCTGATCTGAGCAGTCCCATTTTGCATCCACAGATGGGCCCCATCATCACCTGCCAGGCTGTGCACTAACGTTGTCAGTCCCAGTATCCAGCTAAATGAACTCCAGTGGGACAAAACAGCACAGGGTACAGCATGCTTTTGTATTTTTTTCATACCTCTAGATGCAGTTGTTTGGCTTTGAGGAAGAGACCTCTCCTCTTGTGGTCTCTGTGTAATAATGGCATAAATCCCATTATTAGCATTAAAAGTAGTAATGATCATAATATCATAACAATATAGGTCACCTCAGGGTGTGATGCAAAACTACTAAAGCATCAAAAGAGGTCCTAATATGGCACAAAAGGTTGCAGAAAGGTGCTTTGTGAAGCTTAGAAGATGCTACAAAGGGTTTATAGTTCTTAGATTCGCCAATCTGATTTCTCTTCTGTTGACATCATGCTTCACACAAAGCAGTGGGCACCCTCCCAGTTTTTCTTTCCAGTCAGATCTCTCTTCCTGCATGACCCCATCCCTCTTTCTTTTCTTAAGTGTTTAAACACATGAAGTAATGTCTTCCACATATTAATGTAACTGGTGCTTGAATAAAATAAACCATCCAGGTGGTTTTAAGGTTGCGTGTGTTGTCCTTCAGTGTTCATAGTAAAGAGGATTTTGAATTCAGCTGAATGGGGGCATCCATTAATGTAAAAGCCTTGCAGCTCAAAATCATTTGGAGCAATTAGGAGTAAGGAAGAGCAAAAGGAAAAAAAAAAAAAGGAGATTCAATAGCACTTTCCATATCAATTCAACCATACACTTGAAATGCATTTATTTTTGAGTAATGTTCAGAAGTTCCAACAAAGGGGTAAAATAGGACTGAAGAAGCTGTTACCCATTTACCAACTGGAGACCTCATTTTGGCACATTTAGGAGCCATTGTTGCACCTGCATTTCCTTCACATTAGAAAGTCATTCTCCCTCAAAGGAAAAAAAGTATATGTATTACATTTTAAAAAGAAGATATTTTTCTTTCAGCTTGAGGCATAGAAAATCATGAGATGCTTTCACCTATGTTCCATGTTGCTTGACCAGGAGGATAATCCAGCAGTACCGCAGAGAGGTTCTGTACTTGCTTTTCTACTTCACCTGCTTCCTCTGCTGTAACAGTTAATGTTATTTTGGTGCAAGTCCTCATTTTCTTCAACTCTTACCACCTTATCCAATACATAGGAATTAGAAATCCCATAGAAATTATTAAAATTTTTGGTTGGCCTTTTTCTTTATTTTTATGGATGCTTTCTCCCATCAATACTTTATTCCTTTATTTCTTTTTTCTTTGGTTTTATTTCTGTTGATTGCAGGTGCTTTGCACCAAAGTTTATTTTTGCTGTTGTGGATACTTGGAGGCAGCTACTTCAGTGGGTTTCTGATATACTGGTTTTACTCTGATCAGTGTAGTCAAAGACATGGAGATTGGGAAGGGAATGGAAAGAAGGGCTTGCCAAGGGGGTGAACAGTGCTGAAGGTTCAAATGCAATGTAAATCACAGGGTAATCACCCTGGAAAAGGCTTGGAAACTAAAAGGAAAAGATAGACCAGTCTTTTCCCATCTGATTATTAAATAAGCTTATTTGGAGAGATGTTCAGTTAAGGTTTTTCTCCCTCACAGCTCTGTTTTTTCTATTTCATGAGCCTGCAGCAAAATTGTAATCCTTTCAGAATGTCTGCGTTAGCACAGATGCCTACAGGAGGGAGGATAAAGCCCAGTAGCATTTTCAGCAGGAGTTCTGGACCAGCACAGTGTTTCGGTGAAGATGCTATTAACATCTGTTTGTCTGCTGTTCATGGTTTAAGTCTCAGTGGGAGCCCATCTGCTGGGGGAAGCATTTCAAGTAAGGTCAAGTGAGAAATATACTCTGCCCCACCCCAGGTTTTGAAGGGTTTGTTTTCACTGTGACTTTGTTGGTTTTCCTCAGGCTAAAGTACAAAGTCATCTGGACTGAAAAACACATGTTGCTCATTGTGCGTAAGAGATGAGTTTTCCGCGTGTGGGAAGCAGCACTGCCATTCACCTTTTCTCTCCTTCCAAATAGTAGGAATACTTGCAAATACTTGCAAAGCACCTGTACCGCTCTTCCTGCTGTCATCCAAATACAGCCAATTATCTTTGCCTGTATTGGTGATTTCCCTGTTCTGGTGATTTATCATTTTTGCTGAGCTGTGGTGGGGCTTCCTCCTTAAAAGAAGGGACAAATAGAGAAGCAAACTGTGGTTATGGGTTTAAGCAATACAAAGTTGGCCAAGTGGCGACTTCATTTAGACTAGAACACTTCAAAGTTTGGGATCTGAGGATTCTTTTGCCCAAGGTGTAAAGACTTTTCATAGACTCCAGGGAAGGACAGAGTGGTATTTATTTTAATGTTATTATTTCTACACATTGGGAAGTTTCTGTTTGTTCTAAGGTGGCAAAAATGGAGCTAAGCACTACTGTTAATATTTGCGTTTCAGCAGGTTTGACGGTGACCTTCCTCCCCCAGTTCACTCAAATGAAATTAAAAGATGTAAGGAAAAAAGTTGTAAGTTCTCGAAAAGGACTGTCTTCGAAAGTCACGCAATAATGCTGTGGATGGATTTTAAAATAGGGCTTGTTAAATTTATGATCGCTAATAACATTTGTAGTTACAGTATGCAAGCAAAGATAAGGCCACTCTAATTTCATGCTTCAGGAGCTGAGATGATTGCCCACAGGGGGTCAGGAAGGATATTTTCCCTCCATGCGTATACAGCACTGCATAACTGCTTGGGCCCCATGATCACCCCTCACATCCAAAGAACATGCCTAGCTTTAAGCACATGTTTAAGTGATATGCTGAGCTGGGGCTGTCAAGGTTTCTTATTACCATGGGTAATATTAAGTGTCCATGTAGCATCCTCCAAATGCTGTAGAAATACTGAACAAAATTCTGCTCGTTCTCATAGTAACTCCCTTTGGTTGGGTGTGGTGTCTGCAGGGTTGCCAATGACCTGTTGGGTTGTCTGGTTTGTTATCTAGCATATTCTGTAAACTTCCCCAAAAGGACTACATATGTGAAACGCAAGTAATTCAAGACACCTGAAATACTTTGAAGTACTTTACTAAAATCATTGGGTTTCTCTAATTTAAGGTTTGTGATCACTTTTGAATTTCTGAGGTAATGAATCACTGGTGATGAAAATATAGCTAACATACATATGTGTATTTACTATTTACCTATGTGAATGGCAAACAACAAGCAAATTAAAAAGAACATCCTCATCTACAAAATTGTAGTGGAAAAGTAGAGAAATGGACAGGAGAAACTAGCCCTTGATTTCAAGGATGTTGCATGGGTTTGTCAGGAATTGAATATAATGCTAGTTTTTCAAAGTACTTCTAAGAGTGAATTACAGTACGTAGTTCAATATTCTCACTCAACAGATGGAAAAAAAAAAGACAAAGCAACCAAGTGAATCAGTCAAAACCTTGAAGTATTTTGGAGACGTGTCATTTGCCAAAAAAAGAACATAATGTTCAATCTATCTTAAATGGCTGGTCCTGGCTGTTCACATGAAAAGAGAAAAGAAAGTAACCCAGTCATAAATCTATTCATATATCTAATTATTTCAAATGAATATATATATGTTCATATCTACTCTTTTTATACAAAGAAGCTTCACTGTTGACAGTAAATGTTTTGTAATATAAATTAAATTCATATAGTTATAAGGAGATATTTTATCAATTTTAGTCCAGTTGGATTTGGGATAGATGTTATGAAGTTTAGAAATTTTAACATCATAAATAAAAGTGATCCTTTGTCCAAGTATATGCTGCCTCTGTTTCTCAGTAGCCCAGACAGCTGGAGAAACACAGCATTTGCCTTCACATGTCAGTCAGTCTTTGGATGGAAAAAAGCAGACATTTTGACATTGCATCCAGCAGAGAGATGCACGTCACACAGGTTTTGTTTGATAGGAATCCATTTATTTTATGTTGGATTGCTTGACGTTTGCTTGCTTTAATTTTTTACCTCACTCATGTGCTCCTGTTGCTACTCCCCTGGGTTCCTTCAAGGACCAAGGCTACAGTTTAGCATTTCCTCAATCTGTTTATTTTAGTCTCATTAAAATCCAATGTTTACTTGTTTCAAAAGCTGAAGATTTTCAGATTCAAGGCATTTGATTCAGATTGCCAAGCAAGCCAGATGCCACTGACAGAAACACAACAAATCTCTTTACTCTGTCCCTGAGCAACAGCAGGAGAGGAACTTAGAAGACATTTGTGTGCCCTCAGCCTTTGATGAATTTCTGGATCTATCATTTCGCTGTGCCATGTGATGTAAACTAGGTGATCCAGACAACACAGCTAAGGCTTGCAAAAACAGTAACCTGAAAATTTCTCCTTCAGAACTGCACACAGTAGGGACCAGAGTGGTCCAAAACTCTTTTTTTACTTTTCTGTAGAATTTTGTTGTATCAAGTGGATGATATGTGGTGGGCTAGGAGATGAGCCCATTTACACAAAGCGGTGTATCAATGCACCATGGGCAAAGCAGCACATCAGCAGGTATATTTTGGCAAGGGTCAGAGTAGAGAGCCTGGTGAGTATAGTGGGGCTAATCCTACTTCTGCCTGCGTTTGTTAGTAAATGCCTACCTTCCCTCTGTATTTTCAGCCCCTAAATCTTCAGTGAGAAGCTGGGAGATTGGCAGGTCTCTTGCTGAGATGATAGAATTCATTGATAATTTCCTGTGTGAGAACAACAGGTACCATGTTTTCAGTGTACTGGGGGTGACAACCCAATATTAAACCATGCAAAGAAATTAGTGAAACTAAAGCTCAGTGTCTAGTTGATTCAGGCTGGTCCAATTTCAAACAATTTTCTTAGCGAGCAGCGGTGTTTATCCTCAGTAGCAGCCATTAATTTATTCCCATTAGGACAACCTGGGTTTTTGGAGCTAAAATGTAGTAATGTGACAGAAGGCAATTACCCACGGTATGCTTGGGTACATGGATATTGGTGAATACATGTCATCCATCTCAACAGTGATTCTGTCCACCCATAAATACCTAGGGAAGAAATTTACAAAAGGCCCAGGAGGAAAGAGACCTCTTTTAAAGTGACTTACTTGCCAATAGCCACCTGGGACTGTAGGTCTGGGGGTTTTTTAATTATTCTTGTTATCATAGAATTTTTGCAGCTCTTTTTTCATCTCTGACTCTCCTTTTTATATAGATTAATATCCAGCTTTTTTGTGTTGCCTTATAGTTAAACATTTATAAACAATTGAAGATATTGAACAAAGGAGAAATCTTTATGCAGAATAAAAGTAGTTGCAGTGGGCTGGGAAAAAATGGGTCTTAAAGCTTCAAATTAAAATGTAGTGGGAGTAGATGTCCCACATCTGTAATCATGAGTCTAATTATGCTTTTGTTAGAGATACTGAAATTAGATGCTATGCCGAAATAACAGGCTAGGCAGGGGAAAGAGTCTGTATTTTATCTTTAGAATTGGCTGTATTAAAATCCAAGGGAACTTCAAGAAATACCTGTCAAAAACCTTTGTATTTAAAACTGTCAACAGTATTTATAACTTTTGCTCTGTCTTTCACTCAGTTTTTGTTTTTTTTTTCTTTCTAGCCTTTATTAAGTTAGAACCAGTACCTCCTGATTTTATGATTTTGTCATTAGTTGTGCTTCAGAAACCTGTGTGTTGGCAGTAGTGTGCCTCAAAATGCAGCATCCCAGAGGAAGCAAGCATTTATCCTATACTACATTGCATCATAATACAACATAACACAGCTTGAATTGCACACTCCAAATCTATGCCCCAGGGGTGAAGTGTGATTACCCAAATAAGCATAGAAAGAAAATAGGGGCACTGTAGAAAGTAAGAATTAACTGGCGTCTTGGGAGAGAACCGATTTTCCCGTCATGCACTCCTCTTCAGCACAGAAGCAAAGAAAATAAAATACTGCTGACTGCAGGTGTGATGTACTGTGCTCTGGATGTCAGCGTAGCAGGGATATACGGAGTTATGCTGAGAAGGGCACAAAATCCAGACAGAGACCCCTATTTTCAAAACTTTCTGTCTTGATATTGAACCCTGTCACTACCAATAGGCTTGTGCAAGAGCCGGGAGGAGAGCAGGGTGTGCTGCTACATAGTTTCACCCTATTCAAGAAGTAAATACCCATTACATCTACACTGAATTCCTAACGTAAGATTGTCTAAGGTTTGGGATGAAAAATTGTGATTCTGGGACTATGAGTTCAATTGTTTCCTCTGTCTCAATGCTGATGCTTGATTTTGAGCAAGTTGCTCACATCATCAATTCCCATTTGCTCAAGGCAGGTAATAGTAGATTTCTGCTTCCCTTGGGAAAAAAAAAAAAAACAACAAACACGTGTGAGAGATTATAAGAAACAGCAGCTTTTAGAAACCAGAAGGGTAGGCAGAGGAGTGAAATCTATTTGTGGAAGTCCTGAGAGGTGTTGGCCTTGAATTTCAGTTACCTGGTGCTGATAGCCTGGAACGTTCCTGGGTTTTGTTTTTCTCCCTGCCTCAGACATGCTCCCAGAAGAGGCTCGTGTCATGGTTTTGCTGCACTAAGTCCTACAGTGGCAGCAGAGAAGGAGGATTAATGGCAAGTTCCTGGGGGAGGGCGAGCTCATTTGTGTGAGCTCTTGATAGACATCCCTATTGCTGAGAAGTTCTTCAGAGCATCTCAGCAGACACAGAATGTTTGTTTCAAGCCAGACTTGACTTGTTTGACATTGGGCTAGCAAGAGAATACAAAGCTGAGGAGTATTTCTCTCTGCAGTATGGTCTGAGTGTTCCTTCAGCTGTTTTGGTTTTGTTTTGTTTTGTTTTGTTTTTGGTTTTTTTTTTTTTTGGTAAAAAGTTGATCCAATGTTCCTTCACTGCATTTCTATCCCAAAGGAAAATGTTTCTCAAAATCTCTGTGCATGCCTGCCACAGGTGAAAGGCAGCTGGTTTTCAGGCAGCAGTGAGCAACCAGACAACCCCGAATGCCACCACTCTCAGTGAGAAGACATTTGATCTGCCCTTTGCCCAAGGACATGTAGAGGAAACCTCCGAAGTTTTGAAGAGCGCTTTGGGAACATTCATCACCAAGGCTCAGAACAAAATGCTTGTTGATTGTGCACACAAGTATATGGAAGTAAGGAAAATATGTCTTTCCCAAATTTTCCTGAGAAGTACTCAGATGAACATTAGTAGCAAGACCATTCTCTCAAAATAGGATGCCCTCCCCCTGACTTCTTGAACTGAATGAATCACAGGTAAATCCACCTAAAGGCTAAAAATTGTTAAACCAACAGATTTTCCACAATTTTATTAGCGCCATCTGTAAAAAATGGATGAAAAACAACCCTGCTAGAAATAATGTCTTTGTAGAGAATGGACATCAAACATCAACCATTCCTTACCTATAAGCATTTACAAAACAGGTTGATAGCATGGAAAGGAGATTCTTTTTGGATAACCTTGAATAACCTGATTTTAAACCTCACTTGGCTTAGACTCCAGTAATAATGTGATTTTTTTTAAATTTATTAGAAAAATAAGGATGTCTCTTTATTGTTTTAGGTATGCCAGTAGGATTAACCATGCAATAAATAAAATGAAATTCTGTGACAGTAGTATTAAAATCCATTCCAGCTGTCCAGCAGGCCTCTTCTTGCCTTCATTATCCAAGGTGCATACACTCTGTCTTTAGCAGAGACTTCTCAGACTGCTCTTAGTTCTGAGACAAACTTTGTAAGGAGAAGTATGATCTTTTAGTGCACCAACAGGTACTACTAGGAGGAAAAAGAGGAAACAAAATCCTGGCTTATGCAGAAGGCAGGAAAATTTCATTATTTTCCATAATTTCTGTTTCAGAT
Source organism: Melanocharis versteri (assembly GCA_013397845.1). NCBI lineage: Eukaryota > Metazoa > Chordata > Aves > Passeriformes > Melanocharitidae > Melanocharis > Melanocharis versteri. The sequence goes on along the minus strand of VZTG01008543.1, from coordinate 587,630 downwards.
TTGTAGAAAGGCTGGAGTACCATGAAGCTTATTTGGTTTTCCTAATTATATCAGCTATTTGGATCACATTCAGAAACTCATCAAATACAGGCTGTTTTGAAGAACGTGTTAGAGTGTTTTTTTGCAGGGAATTTCCTGTCAGTCATCCCTTCCTGCCTAGAAAAAGAAAGGAGACTTCAGTTTTCATGTCCCTGATGGATGGGCTTGCTGGAGCAAAGTATTTCTTTAAGTGTTGTTATCATGTTGAGATTTTACAATACAAAACTGCTGTAATTGCTGGTTGAGAAGGGACAAGGCACTGCTCCAGAGAACACTGCTGGCAGGTGATAGAAAAGCTTTAATATTTGTATTATATCATCCCCAGGCAAGACTGGAGTCTCAAGGTAGTGTAGAACGGTAGCAAGTATATCTGGTTTAGGTGCTTGTGCTAAGCAGATCAGAAAGTCAAATTCGAGTGCCTGCGCTCCCTGTCCATTGCAGCTGCATGTGTCAGAGGAAGGATCTGCAGGTCCCTCTTAGCAGCTGCCTGGTGACAGCAGGAAAGACTCAGCAGGTGGATGTCAGCCCTTCCTGGTGAGAGAGAAGGCAGAGAGGCACCCTGGCGGTGTCTGGCTGCTTGGGAGGCATGCCACACAATTACTCATGGAAATTAAAGTGCAGGAAATGCATCCTCTCCTAAAACGAGCAATTAAGAACAAAAAGCAGCAAATAAATTAAAATAAATCACGGTGTATACCTGGCTTTTGTGTAAGTCAGTAGTAGTCAGAAAACTTACCAGGTGTACCAGGCTACAGTGGTACAAATTCTTGTGTTCTGCGTGCCAGGGGACAACTCTAATAACACGTGATGAACACAGCAGGTAGAAGGAGGGGGCTTGCCACTGGTTCTCAAAACCTTCCAGTAACCTACTGCTTCTCCTTTGTTAACCAAAATAAAGGCTCACGGGCACAGCAGCACTCCAGTGTCTCCCCAGCAGCTCCAGTCGCCTGAGAACGCTTCTGTCGATGGGATTGTTTCTCTGGCAGGTATAATGGATGTAGCTGAACCATATGCAATTTATTGGGCTGGTAAAACTTCCCCTCTGTCATTCATGTATGTTACTGAAATGTAGGCCTCCAATACCATGCTCCCTTCCTTTCTTTACTGCTTGACTCCCCGGGGTAGCCATGGCTCTTGTGGTGAAGATGTGGGAGGTAAACACCCGAAAGAAGCACCAGCACAGTTGTTAAGCACGTGAGGCGCTGCCATACAGTGGGCAAAGGGTGAAGTCAGTCTTAAAGGGTATAACACAGGTGGGGAGGGCCGAGGAGGAATTGCTCCTATCTTACTTTGCCTTTATTCTATATAACCACTTTATATAACCACTTTACTGGCTTTATTCCAGGCTTACATTAATGAAGGTAATACCAGGTTTAGGTGCAACTAAGGGTGTCTGAATGTGTCCAACTCTCGCTCAAAAGGCATTACAATGTTGAAAGCCCAATTTTCAAATAAAGCCCATAGATACTGCCAGATCTAGCAATGAATTTTAAGAAGAAAAGAGCTACTTTAATGCTTTTGAGTTGGGAACTTTGGAGATGCCTCTGCTGTTTCTTTGTCTAACATTTTCATTATTATGCTAGATAGTAAAGAATTAGCTAGTAGTAAAGAGAGATTGGAGGTTAAATCTGTCATAGCTCTAAAATCAGAAACAATTGTGATGTATAATTAAGTTGAAAAGGCCACAAAGGAAGAGTTTCTAATTTTAACATAAAATACACAGCTTCAGTTATTAAAAAAGAAAAAAAAAACTTGGCAGATTTTACAAAAAGCAATTGAAGAAACCACATAAGACTCATAACTAATACATATCAATTTTCAGAAGTTGTAAAGATTGATTATTTTTTTAATGGACTAGCTGAAAGACTGGTATACTTTATATTTTTTTCTGTGTCCCAAAAACCCTTTAACTTTTCAGTGCATATAATTCTTTTCCCCAGTATTTATTCAGTATGGGGAAGCGTAACACAGAGTGCTACCTTTGTGTAATTGTAGATTTAATCACTGATCATCTTAACAGTTAAATCCATACTGACTAATGCTAATGCAGATAATTTTCACAAATACATCACAGCTGTGTGCATGAGTGAAGACATGCAAGATTGCTTCACTTTGAGATTAGGGTTTAGGTCTTCTTCCACAAGAGAATAATGGAACTATTCACATGACATGTAAAATTTTCAGTGTGTACGGACATTAAAGATACCAATGAAGCAAAACTATGACTGTTTTGAACCCCTTATTATCAGAGGTTGGGAGGGAAAAAGTGAAGTTTCAATGCAGTATGAAACTTACTATCTATTTCTGTGTTGAGACAATTCTTATATTGCTTTAGAGTTTTTCAACACACCGTAGGGGAGATGAAGATAAATAAATATTTTGAAGTTTTTCTAAAATATGGCTTCAGTTAGACTGCAGCAAGGTAGTAACAACTGTAGTAATATGGTGTACATCATTAAAAATACAGTAATCAGCACTTGCTGCTCTTGCAAGTTTGTTTTTTTCTTTTCCCTTTAGAATACAGTGACGAATTTAACTGCTGTAGAGGTGAATATAGATCTAGTGATTAGGGATTTTCGGTAATGGTTCCTGGTTTTACAAGGTTTTGCATAGCTTATATCAGTTGTACACAGTAAATGCTCTATGTCTAGTAACAGTAAGTGCAGAATTCTCCTGGAAGAACAGAAAAGTGGCTGTGTGAGCCAGATCAAAGTTCAGTCCAGCCCAGGACCCTGTCACTGTCAGTGATTAACTGGATATCTAGGAAAAAATTGAACACTGGCACAAACCTGTTGTAGTAACTCTCTGGTATATATTCACATTTAACAGATATCTCTAGGCCAGGCACCACTGTGCAGAGGTATTTACTTGAGTATTGAATAGCACTTGTAGGATTTCCATTCCACGAATTTGTCTTTTTGATTTTTTGAAATCATGTGAACTTCTTCTAGAATGCACAATATCCTGTGACAGTTATGCGTATTCTCCATGGATAAATAGTTCTGCTTGGGGTTTGCTTCTCCAGACTTAAGCCTGCTGTGCCAAATGGTTAACAACTCTGGATTTCACACACCCTGCCACTGAAAAATCATTCAGTATTTTTTTATGTTAAAGCATAGCAATTTTTTCTGCACACATCCCAGCTGGCCTTCAGTTACCTGTGTAAGGTACTTAGGAAGTTTGATGTGAGATCTCCCAGAAAGAGATATATGAAAACATTATCAATGCTTTAAGGAAGAGGCAGACAGAGCACCTTCTACCACGGATAATAGTGTTCCACTTGCTTACAGTTTGTTTACAACTTTTCATGCAGTGGTTTTGAAGACTCCCTTGCTTAAATTTGTCTCAGTCCAGAATAACTACTGTGTTGTTTCGTAGGTGTAACAGAGTCCAAACTTGACTCAATATAATTTTAATTTCCTGAACTCATCTATAACTGTTCTGTTAAGCATCTGCCATGTCTCATCATGGTAATAGGTAGTGTTAATCCTGCGTAACGTGAGAGATACACAGCACTGAAAATAAAATATTATGCTTTTCAGGAAAGCGATGCTCAGGCAACGTTGGATTCTCAACACGGATGCAGTTGTGCAGTGAAACAGAGATTGCAGACTTGTCCAATGTTACCAGACACCATCCTCTGAAGAGGACATAAATAAGTCACATTTGGCTCAGGTGAAGACTCTCAGAGGTGAATTTACTTAGTCACTGAAATTGAAGCATTGAACAGCTGGTCCCAAAGTCCATGTCACAAGACAAGAGAGACCATGTCACTCCCTCTCCCCCTTCCTTCTCCTTTTTTTTGCCTTCATGTTAAGAAGGAAACGCATCTCCATTCATGGTTCTCTATCAGTGTGGTGATGCTTTCTTGACAGAGCATCAAAGCAATATAATATTTTTCAGATCATACTGGCATTCCCAGTGTATAACAGCAAGAATGGAGTAAAAAAACTAGTTCAATTAGCTCTTGGGTGACTTTAATTTATGTGTCCAATATGAACTGTAAGTGACAGATTAAAAGTTCAGTACAGGTACTGATCTTAGCAACATTTCAGCAATAACTCTTTTCCATAAGTTACTTGTTCCTGAGCATGTTCCTGAGCAATGTCTCCACTCTATTAATTTAGACAAAAACCATTCTCTTTCTGTTGTTTCTAGATGCATCATCCACCTTAAATTCCTTGGTTACACCTATGTCTGCTGATCAATGCAGAAGTAAGACTGATCCTATCTATAGATGAATCTCTTCAGTCCAACACATGCATTATTCTAGGCTGATAGAAACCCAGTAGAAACTTCTTCCCTGCAGAGTCCCTCTTGTGTGCCATCAGTCAGCAGCTGTTCTAAATCTGCTGCATCTTCTTTATGCATTTTTATTATTTTTCTTTCTGCAGTAAGCAGCAAGTTCAGAAGTATTGCATTTCAGCAAGTTGCTTAAAATCTGTACACTAAATAGTCGTAGACATATATTTATAATATATGTGTATATATATATATATCAACGCACAAAAATTGGAGTGGCCTCAGGGACAGTGTTATTTTCCACTAACTGAAAAGAAGGCATGGATAGGGATGGCTTTGATGCCTGGCAGTTCTGGACATGGTACCTTATTCCTCTTAACCATTCCATCTTTTTTTTCCTATGTTTGCTTACCTGTCAGTCTTCATGTACTGGGAGATTGCTGGCGAAGGAGACTGTAATCAGTGTCACCAAAATGCAAACATTTATGCACTTAAATTTCTCTCCCTAATGGTTGAAATCCACCCATGTTATTGAAAGACTCTGGAGGGCAACTGAGTCTCCTGTGGTCACAGATATTTGGTGCCAGCAGAGTAATGCAGTGTCTCAGGAACATGTTCTCCACTCCTGTCTCCTGCGGGTTTACAATTCAGCAATTCTAATTGTTCAATTAACAATATAAATGAGCTGACGGCCTCTATTAGAACAGTTGGCAGAGTTCACATATTCATTATGTGTTTTAATCTCCTAATTAACCAAAGATTTTATTTTATTAAGGTATGGAAGTATTGCTTACTGACCATTTCCACCACTAATTACTACATGCAGAGAATAAATTTAGTCCTCCTATAGATATAAAAATTATATGTCTTTCCCCCCACATTTATTTGTCTAAGACAGCCTAAGATCCCTATACAGAAAAGGAATAAACCTTCATTATTCTATTGCAGATGTGATGGCTGACCCCAAGTGAGAAATACTAGAAGAATAAGTAGAAAAAAAAATATCAGAAGGGACATACTGGCTTTTATCATTCCTGCAGATTCAGGTTGCTTTGTCCTTCAGCAGCTATCATATATTGTTTGCTGTGAGACTTGCAGTTAATCAAAGAAGGTTTCCTCTGTGTTTGGTGTGCCTGTGACTCTGGGAAAAGCTCTGTCTCTGGTCGGAAGGACTTCCATTTGGGAAGTTACCTGCCACAGACGCTTACCAGTGCACAGTAAGAGCTGGAAAGAGATGTAAGGTAAGAAAGAGGGGAATGGCGAAGAAAGGATACACCCTGAGGACAGAATGAAACCACTTGAATCTTTTTACCCTTGTCTCTGTTTTCTCCCTAGAAGGGAATGTGAAGGGAAGTGAAAAAATGTGTAGAAATTGCCTATAAGCAAGTTTCCTGAGTCTATTCTCTAAGGCCTTGTCGTGTTATTGGTGACAGAGAAAACAATCCACAACCTCGGAAAAACATGGTTACAGTGCTGAAGTTTGTTGTTGTTGTTGTTGTTGTTTTATTAAATTTGCAGTAATAACCATGACAGTATCAGTGTGGTCAGGGTATAATGAGAAGGGATATTTCTTCCTCTATGCTATAAAATATTAATGTTTTTGAACTCTGTGCTAATAAATATAAATTAATAATACTCTAGAAACCAACTGTCAGTCTAGCTTGTGCTCTGGCAAGATAAAGGGACTTCAAATGCCATTTTTGTCCCATCTGAACATACTTGGGTGGTATCTTTACATTTAAATATTCATGAGAGTCTGGGCTTTTTGAGTGCTGTAAAAACATGTATTTTGCAAGTTTAAATTCCTGGGCAATGGATTTTGAAAGCTACCTTGGGACTTCTGAATGCCGTTCCTCAAGGGCAGTGGGGGAAGTCATGAGAATGAAAAATTGCCTAGATTCTGATGGAAATGAGAGGGCTTATTCCACGTAGGACTTTGCATAATGTTTGGTTAAAGTGGCCTTGCAGAGGTTAATCTTTCTCCAACAAAAAGGAGAAGAAGGTTGTCCTCCAACTCTTACATCTAATATCTATTTAAAAGAGTAGTTATTTTCCACCGATTGCTTGTACTCAGTGAAAATAGTTAACGGTAATGTTTCTGCAGTGCCAGCAGTACATACTGGCATTTCTATTCTCCTGTTGTTCCTGCCCCCCCCACCATCATTAGCTGCCTAGAAGACTGCAACCTTTCCTTTTGGATTTGGCCCTTAGTGCACCTAACTCTGCTTCCGTCATTTTAATATTAAATATTTGCCCTGTCCTTCACGAAGGGGCTATAACTTTAGATCATTTGGAAATCACTGCTAATGAGGAATGCAGCTATTTATTATGGGAAGTATTTTGCATGGACAAATGTGATCCTAGTGCTCTGGAATCTGTGGGCACTTTGAACTGAAATTGAAGTTGCTGGCTCTGTATGATGAAATGAGACTTGTTACATTGGAAAATTTCTCCTCTGGGCCGTGCTGTAGAAACTGTAATCCTTAAATTGGAGCTTTCCCATTGTGCAAAAGCAAACTGAAATTGCTGCCTGGCCTGGAATGGAAAGTTGCCTTTCTGTGGTGAATTTTCAGGCTGATTTAGAAGCCAGGTATTTGAAGAATATTTAGAGAAAGCTGAGAACAAACTTCTCACAGGAATCATGGGACAGAAAGTAGCATCTGTACATTGTTGCATTCACACTGAAATTATTAGATTAATGGTGCTGAATTTTGGTTTATTGTCTAAATTCATAGAATCATGGAACTCTTTAGGTTGGAAAAGGCCTTTAAGATCAACTTAAAGTTGATCTTAAGTCCAACTGTAAGCATATCAATTCCAAGCCCACCACTACACCCTGTCCACTTGTGCGACACCTACACAGCTTTTAGAGGCCTCCAGCAATGGTGACACAACTGCTTCCCCAGGCAGCTTGTTCCAGTGCCTGACAGCTCTTTTGGTGAAGAAATCCTTACTAATATCAAATCTAAACTTACCCTGGCACAACCTGAGGCTGTTTCTTTTTGTCCTGTCACTTGTTACCTGGGAGAAGAGACTGACCCTCACCAGACTCCCGCCTCCTTTCGAGCGGTTGTAGAGACAGATGAGGTCTCCCTGAGACTTTTTTCTCCTCCAGACCAAACATTCCCAGCTGCCTCAACTGCTCCTCATAAGACCTGTGCTCCAGACCCTTCACCAGCTCCATCACCCTTCTCTGGACACACTGCAGCATTTCCATTTCTTTCTTGTAGAAAGGAGACCAAAACAGAACAGTCTTTGAAGATGCTCTAGAAGCCTGGAGCCGTAGATATGTATTTTTGTTATTTTAATTAAAAATAAATTCTGTAGGCAGTGCAGGACCTGTATTAATGGCAAGGGAAGTGACAAAACTGGACAAGGCTGCCTCTTAGCTACAAAATGGCAGGTACAGGCCGATGAGAGTTAGAGACAGATTTCCACAGATTCCCAAGGTCTGTTTTTCTATGATCTCAGCATCAAGGCAAATACTCTTTCATTAAATATGCATTTTGATTTCTCTAGGGTGATAAATTGATATTATCTCAGCCTAGCCTAATCTTAATTATCTATGATTTCCTTCAACCCCCAGAAAAGGTCACATCAGCCGTCACCAGAGAAATGTGTTTCATATGTTGTGAAGGAAAGCCTGTAATGCTCAGTGCCTCCTAGCAGGGTGTTTCCTCTGGGAGGTGGGCTCCAAGCACTGTGTTCACAACAGGGTAGCTCAGTATCGATGGCAAAGAAAGCCGCATGATGCAGAGAGGGTAGCATGTTGAGACAGTCTATTACATGGGTAATATTTGTCAGAGCTGGGTTCCTTTGCTCTGCAAATAAGAAAGAGGTTCTCATAGGTGTGTCACAGAGAGATCTTTTATGCAGAACGGGCTGGATTTATGTTTATCAGAAGATGTGGGCCCATTCAGGGCTGGATTCCCGTGACTCGAATGGTGTTTCATCTCACTTTGCAGCCCTGCCCTGAGGGTAGATAAGAAAACTAAACCATGTGAGGAGGAAGGTACACCTCCTGAAGCCAGGGAGGATGACATCCCAGTACAGTCATATCTTGTCTTGCTTTGTATGGAAGATTACTTTCTCTTTAAATAGAAACAATAGCTGTTGTTTATTACAAGCATTACTACAGTTCAGTACTAGTCCAGCTTCCTTGCACTGCCCACTGAATGTATTCAACCACGTACAAAAAGTCAAGCTGGCAGCAGAGAATGTTGCAAAGTGATTTAGAGAAGTGAAAAAAACTGAAAGCTGCCGCCTCTGGTAAAGATCACTACTCTGGAAACACTTGGTGCTTTCTGCAATTCACCTCTTGTTCAGATGGTTGGAAAGTCCTTTTTACAGCTTGTGTAAAGTGTATGCACAGGTATCATCCTTGTACTTTCCAAGATTTGTTACTGGATTATTAACAAATTATTTGCAAGGTGGAAAGCAGTACAGCCACTGATTTCAGCTATCCAACTGAGCATACTTTAGATACAGTTCACATCAAGTAGTCTATAGTTCTTGTTGCTGGTAATTAACATCCTTATAGAAAAAGAATGCTTCTTTTTTACTCCAAGTGGATAAATATTTGGAAAAGTGAAAATCTAGATATTTCCACTGAACAGTGGAACTGGTACCCAGAGAAGTTGTGGAGCCTCCCTCCTTGGAGATGTTCAAAACCCCTGAGCAGCCAGGTCTGACCGATGCTGTGTGGGCAGGCGTGTCTGGACAGGATAAATCTCCAACAACCTCATCCAACCTTAGCTGCTCTGTGGTTCTGTAATCAAGCAAACATAACATCTCTTAATACAAGGGGATACAGGCTTTTGCATTGCAAATTAATTGTTAGTAGTTGCAGGCTTAAATGCTAAAGGCTAGAATTTTGAACTCCAGCTTAGTTTAAATTTGGAATAATGAGTCCAAGTCAAAAGAATATACAAATATAAAGAACGGTAGACTTCACTCAGGAGAAGAACTTGCAAATATTTGAGAAGGGAGCTGAATCACTTCACACTCACATCAGTGAAAAAATGAAGTAACTGTAGAGGGTGGAATCTGTTCTTCAGTGTCTTATGATAAGCAAGTAAATTATTTATCACTTTTTTTAGATGGAAAAAATCAATACTAAGAATGTCAGGGGGAAAAAAAAAGGTGCATTTTCAGCCTTTGTGCAGGGGTACTAGCTCTTCCTATTTCCACATTTCACTCTGTAATTACTTGGACATGACAGAGTTAAGAGGTTTGCCATGCATGCTACTCTGAGAAGAACAGATTGGTGCAACATATCTATTTTCTCAGCAGATAAACATGATTTTTTTCCTGGCGGGTGGTTTTGCAATTGTATTTGGGCAGTCAGCTTTGCATATGGATACCAGAACACCTGTCACTCAAGAATATATTTATAGAAAGTCTAAACTAATTAATTCCCTTAAACCTCCCCAGGGTTTTTAATGACATATTGTGATAGTCTGTCCAGTGGGGATTACATCACTATTTTTCTGGAGCTAATTTGCTCATCTGCCTCCCTTTTTTCCTTCTACTTTACTGTCTTGCCACCTGCCTCTAAAGCAAAGATAACAAAATGCTGTTCCTCAAGAGCAGTGCGTCAAACCCCTCTCTTCTTTGAGACTGCAGGGCCTTGCTCTGCCTGCCAGCAGCTCCTTGGCTGATCCCAGCTTTGGGACCCAGGGGAGAGCTGAGCACAAAAGCCTTGCCACGAAAGTTTCAGAAGGCTCAGCGCTGGCAGCTCTCTTTCCCCCAGCTTGAGCAAGCTTCTTTGTGATTTTTTGCACAGCAGGGTCTTTGGTACTCCCGCTCTCTGTAGGGGTATCCCACAAGAGAGAGCTCAAACTGCTGCTCCTCCCTCAGCGAGAAGGGCGAATGTGCTGCAGCTCCATTCCTCGTCTGCATGGAGCCTGTAGGAACTTAATACCTTTGAAACCACAGTTACCCTGCCAAATTTGGCAGAAATTGGCCACCTTCAAGCAGTCATGAAGAGGTAAATTGACAAGCAAGAACATGACTGCATAAAATCATTTCATGGGCATAACATGTGCCAGGCTAAATCTGAGGAAGACTTGAGCTTTCTTCCAAAGATGAGAAAGTATTGTCCTCATCCTCCACAATTTTTTCAGTTATCCAATATGGCTCCATGCCCATATTGTTCCTTCATTTCCTGGTCCAGTGTGCAAGAACATATTTCATTCCTAGAAGGAGAACACCCTAACTCTGCCTACATATGTGTTGTGAAATGAAGGGGCCCTCGAATTTTCTTTTTGGAGCTGTTTCATATTGCTTGATATAACTGTGACTTTAGTGGGCTAATAGGAGAATCCGTATCATCAACTCCTCAGCTAGTGATGATAAACTTTCCCCAGGAATGAGAATATCTTGGATCTAGTCCCATTTCTTGTTTGTATGACTACAGAAGAGGATTTGCAAGTAGAGGGAGAAGGAAAAAGCAGGGAAGATAAGCTCTTGAGCATTAAATGTGCTTTAAGTTATGTCACAAAAGCACAGCTGTGCTTTTTTCTACCTATTTTAATTTCTATTTCCGGTCTTCTGACGCATATGTACAACCAGACACAGGTAAACCTGCATCCACAGGTAAATGTTCATCCTGGATGAGAGCTTACATCTGGCCTAAGTAAAGCATCAGTTCAGTTCTTTAAGAACTTGGATTCACTGTCTTCCTCTGCTTCAGTCTTTCTGCGTACTTTTGCAATGCTACTTCTCAGGAGAGGTCTCCAGTTTCCTACGTCCACTGTAAAGAGGGAAAGTGAGAAGGCAAAATCAGCCACACAATGGATACCTTGAAATGAGTTGCTGTAAGGGTGTTCTTCATGTTCTCTGTGGCTTTAGTTTCCTGGCTTTAAAATGGGGATGCTGATTCACTGATGAATATATTACAGGCTGTGATAGTATAGGCTCATATAAATAAAAATATAGGCTCATGTAGTCCAACTACACCAGGTTTCTACTTTGCCTACACTTCATGCTTGGGCACTGAAAGAGCAGTTTATATGAGTTTTCTAGAATAGTCTCTTTTGTGAGGTATTTGGTTACTTGTAAAACACAATGAATAAATTAGGAAGATGTGCTGACTTAGCAGGTAGCAATAACATCAAGCTGTTTACTCATATAGTAATGTTGAAATGTCTGAGACTTTGTTTAGATATTGTTATATTATGTATGACTCAGGTTTAATTACATAATTATTTATTTAATGAATTATTTCATCAGATATATATTCTAACTATAGGATTTAACCTTAGTTAATGTGGTCCTATTAGATGCAGTATCTAATGAGAATGTACCAGTTTAATCTCATTTTCACAAAACAACAGAGGCAGTTCATCATCTTAATAACAAAACTGATGTTGGTAACAATACATTTGGCATCAAAATGCATACAGAGTCACTTCTGGGTGAGAAAAAAAGAGTATTTAACTGGAAAACTAATACTGATTATAGAATTTTCAGATGGCAAGATCTATTAGCGAGTAAATTAGGATTAAGATACTTGGCTTTATTTCTCAGTTCAATCTCAGATTTTCTGCATGACTTTGGACAACTGAGCTGAAGATTTCGTGTTGTGTTGCTATGCTGCTTAAACATTTCCTTACACCCCAATATGGTGATGTCACATGTATAATTCTTGACCACAGGAAATACCTTTAAAGCCAAAAAGATAAACCAGCAGAATGATAATTTTTGCCCTCATGCCAAACTGGCTTAATTCACTAGACTATGATAAACTGTTTACCCAGTCACAGAAACCCCATCAATCTCAACCCAGTGAACTTTTAAAGGAGAAGAATATCTTTACTTTACACATCCTTTTTTCCCCAGGAGTTTCTGTGAGCAGTGATACTCATCTGAGCAGTAGTATAAATCTGAAGCTCTCATTCCCAGCTGGCATTCATCTTCATGCTATCTGTGTTTGTATGTCTTGACTACCAAGAAAATTAAATTAAAAACATATTGTGATTGATTTACTTTTTGGTGTCACTCCTTACTGTTTGGAATAGTGCACATACATCTGTTCTGCAACATTAACAAGAGGGTGTTTTCTCATATTTTTCTAGTTCTCCATGTTTGACTATTCTATATAAACCCTGACTCAGCTGAGATACAAAATTTTCTTCCTGGATTAGGTACCCAGCAAGTTTTTTTCCACAGACTACGTCATACTCCATTACTTTTGTTTCTCTCTTCTTCAGTAGATTAATTTTTCTTCCTTTGAATGTTAACTGAGAGATAAATTCTCATTTTAAGTGTATTCATCATGTTTACTGACGTTTTAAATAAATTTGTTGTCTTTAAACTTGCCATCAGTCCACATCATAAGGTAAGGCTCACTTGTGCTGATGATTGCTGAAGTAACTATACTGTAGCTGCATACGCAAAAAAAAATTTGTTATTTCCATGATGTTCCATCATGTCTTGCATCTCTGCAGCAGTACTGTGGATATTTCTCAAAACAAGCTGAGCATTAAGAAGTTAGTATCAAAGCCATTGAAACTCTAGGCTGTTTGGACTCATTAGAATCATCTCAGATCCTTCCAATTCTCTGGAATGAGTTAGGAGAACAGCTTTTACTGAAAAAAATCCAGTTGGATGAAGAAAAGCCATCAGGTGAGTTCAATCTGGTTTTGTATTAGCCAGGTTTAAGCAATTTACATCAGGCTTACAGGTATAAATCAATGTCTGGGCCTCCTGCTGAGTTTTAGCATTTGACTGAAAAATTAGAATTTGTTGTTTTGGCCACCTAGGCCAGGGGGTGAGAAAGAAGCTTTTATATAGGATACTTATTTGACAGCTGGATCCTCATGTGTAAGCATGTTTAAAAGCATTTTCATCTAAATTGACTATAGATCACAGATCCTAGAATGTTTTGAGTTGGAATGGATTTTAAAGATCATCTAATTCTCTCTCCCCACACACTGTGCACAGGAACACACACCACAGGGACAATCACCACCGTCACAGTAAAAATTTCTTCCTAATATCCAATCTAAACCTACCCTCTTTCAGTTTGAAGCTGTTTCCTCTTGTCCTATCACTCAATTTCCTTGTAAATAGTCCTTCTCCAGCTCTCCTGTGGGGCCCTTAAAGTCTCCCTGGAGCCTTCTCTGGGCTGAGGAGCCCCAGCTCTCTCAGCCTGTCCTGACAGGAGAGGTGCCCCAGCTCTCTGATCATCTTTGCGGCTTCCTGCAGGCTCAACTCAACAGGTCCATGTCCTTCTTATGCTGGGGGCTGTAGAGCTGAGTGCAGATCCTTCTCTGCCCCCTGCCCTCCCAGACATGAAGATTTTAAGGGGGTTTAGATATGTGTTTTTTGTTTCAGAGAATTTAATAGAATCTATTGATCCCGATGTTTACGTGTAGATATGCGTGGATATAACACAACTTAGACCTTTCTTGCTTTATCATAGAAGCCTCTTCTATTGACTGTATAGGACACATTTTCTTGTGCAAGACAATGTCTTGACTGAGTAGCTGCATCTGACTGGGTAGCTGGAGCATTGCCCTGAATAACCCAGTTAAATCAACTTCTGGCAGCATGCTCTGTCTAAACCATACAACATAGGTAGAACAGAACTGGGGAGGACACGCTAAGAGTTTTTACAGGCTAAGCCAGCACACTTAGAATGTTGGATGTAAGTAGAATTTTTAATTGTAGTCTTTTGCCAGATGGCTATATTTTAAATTTTTATGAAAGAACAAATATCTGTTCTTCAATTTCACAAAATAACTTTAGTTTTTAGGAGTGCTTCAGCTAAGCTTCAAGTTTGGGGAGTTTTTTAAACTTAAAAAGGAATGTCATCATCTGGCTTCTTCATTCCTGCTATACATTGTGCACAGTAGCTCTTAATATTAATGTTCTTCTTCCAGATATGGTTTTATATTTGTGCTATTTGTTGTAGAGTATGACAAGTAAAGATGCTGACTAAAATCTAAAATGCTACAGAGAAAATTAAAACCATCTAAGTTTTCATTAAGTGCCCTTTCAACTTGATGAGTTACCAAGTGGAGCTAGCTGGCAAAACCATGGCTAAACAACTTGTGTCAGAATTGTCTCACTTTCTGAAGCTAAAATTTATCACAGATAAGGCTTTGTTGTAGCAAAGAGTATTTTCTTGCCAGTTTCTCCTCCTCAGCAGTCAGCCAAAAAAAAAAAACCCTAATTGCCGTTTCATTTGTGGTCTCAGGGCTGTCGAAAAACCAATAGGTTATTTCACTTACTGATAGAAAGTCAGGGCTCTGTTTCTTTTTGCAGATGGGACTTGCTTCTGGAGGCGAACAGATTTCAAAATATGAAAATTCACTGAGAGAGAATACTTCCCTTTTCCATATAGCTCTATTGCCAAGGTAACCTGGCCACAAAGAGTACTTCAAAGAGATTGGATGGTGCTGTTTATTTGAAATAAAAGCACAATCAATAAGGATAGCTAAACATGAAGCGGTGAGAATGTATTGCTTTATGGAAAAGCAATTTTTATTTTGATACATTGAGAAATGAATGTAAAATGAAAACCCTCAGGGTTGGCTTAATGAAATCTCTTAATGCCTATGAGATCATTAGACTCAATTAAATGTTTGACTGGCAGTTACACTTAGCCCTTAAGAGATGAACGGATCATGTTAATATACTGGACTACAAATACGGGTGAAGTTACCTCATATTGCTTCATGACGAACAGCTCAGCTACTGCAGAGCTTTCAGACAACAGAAAAGCATTCAAAGACTCATTTTACTTCAAAAAGCATGTTTCAGCAACCAGCGGAAAAAAATGCTGATGGGAAATCTGTGACATGTGGAAAAGACATGGAGTTGTGCAAAGCTTCCTATAGGGAGCAGGGCCCAAGGGAATCAGATTGCTCAGCTGGTTTGTTGATGAGCACATGTATGTCTGGTGTGAAAACTGCAGCAATGTTTCTTTCTGAGAAAAAAAATCTCAAAACTTGGAGGAGAAATTACTGTATTTTCTGTCCCTGTGATGAGGAGACATCCTGATTTTGGGTTAAAATGGCATATTTGGTGAGAAAGTTTACATAATTTTATTTGTTTGGGAAGCTGGCTGTCCCACCAACCAAAAAGTGTCTGAAATGTTCCTCTCTGTCCAATGGGCTGTTCCCTGACATGAGGATTTTTGACAAAGTCTGTCTTTTAGGCTGTTACCATTTGGCCAGTGAGTGTCTCCTGACTAGTAACAAATGAGTCCTTGTCAGACACAAGCAGGCTAATAATTCCATTTATTTGAAGTCTGTTTTAGAGAAGGCACTATGAAATCTAGAAAGAAAACAGCAATACAGCTGTCAGTGCCTTGAATGAAAATTACATGAATGAACTTTGACTGTATTTCAAGGAACCAGTCACTGAAACTGCAAAACTTACTTTGAGATGAAATGTTTGTGCCAAAAGCATAAGATGTTTTTTCAAACTGAGTCTTTTGTTATCTGTCTAAGAAACTGCATAGCCATGTTAAAGATCTTTAAATAACCATTGAATACTTCTCTTCTAACAGCAAAGTAATGTTGAACTTTTGATTGTCAAAAGCATTTAGATAATGAACACCCATTGATTCCCCCATAAAGGAATATGGAGGGGGAGAGATTTTCAGTTCTGAATTTCAAATCCTTCCATTTAAATCACAGCAATAAAAACAGCACTCACAAACTGCGCATTGAACATGGCTTAGTTTATACGTTTTGTATTGCTTTTATTTTCACTTAATGGGAATGCTGTTAAGGGCAAAGTCTCGGTGGGATACGAGCTGCCTAAATGGATGCAGAGAACCTCTTTGGTGGGAGGAGGAGAGAAACGAGGTGGAAGGCAGGCAGGTGAGCAGGCAGGGTCCCAGCTGGCACTCTGCTCCCCAAAAGAGCATGGACTGTGCACTGTCGATCAAAGCTCCAAGTGGACGCTTTCTATTAAGCTCCAGGGGCACAGTAGCAGGCCTTGTGTTCCAAATCGTGACCAAATTATGGACCCAGTGCGTTCAGTCTGCTAACAGCAGTATGCTCTCATCGAAGAATAGCCACAAGAATGACTAGAGCACTCAAAAACATGCGTTATGGTCAGACTCCAGTGGGCACAATCTGTTTATCCTAACAAAGACGGGGCTATGGGGGGACTTTATCACAGTTTGTAACTAACTACATGGGGAACAGCAATGTCACAATAAAGAGCTCATCAGCTTTGCACATGAATGCATAAGGAGAGCTGATGTCTGGAAATGGGATATATTTAGACTAGAAATCAGGTACAAATATTTAGCGGCGAAGTTATTTAACCTTTGGAAGAACTTACTCTTACCGAAAATTGTGGTGAAGTTTTCATCCCTTCCATTTTGTTTTTTAACCCAGATGTAACATACTTCAGGGAATCTCTGTTAACTGGGCTGTACAGGACATCAGGCTAATGAATTGGAATGTCCCTTCTACCAATTCTATGTAGGAATCTATTCTGGTGGAAGCACAGAGAATTCTGCCTCTGTAAAAATCAAGAAACATATTCAAGTACCTGAACATGGATTTTGGCTAGAGGTAGTCGGGAATTTTTCACTGAAATGATATTCCACTGTGAAGTGTAATTTCCAAGGTAGGAAAAAAAGCAGGATAACATTTTTTAGTTGTCATATTTTTATGATGGAAAATTAAAATTAAAATTGCTATTTTATTTTATGTTAGTTGACCTGAATATAAGCATTGATTTTGTTTTGACAGTGATCCAAACTATTTTCCTTCAGATCAATATTAAATAAATATAATATAAAATAGCATTTTGCCGTAATTAAATTTTACCTTTATGGAACTTGCATTCTTTCATAAGCTGAGTTTTTGGTCAAACACATATTCAGTAATGCATTTTTTTGAATCAGATGACTCAGTTAATGTGTGCTGTTGATGGCTTTGTTTTGGTCCTAATGTCTGTCTGTCAGCCTGCTATGGAGACAGAAGGCAAAACTGGGTTGAGAGAATAAGAAGATGAAATCCAATGCTGAAATACAACTGAGTAACCAAACCACTTATTTCTAAGAAATTCAGATATTGTAACTGAATATGTCAAAATGAGACCTCTTGACATTTCTGAATGCATTTCATTTCTTGGACTTTGTTCAATGTTCTTATCCTGCATCAGAATGATTCCAAGCTTTGCAGAGGTTTGACTCTGAATTTTGCCCAATTCTGTTTTCAGATTCATTTTTGAAACATTTTCATAGAAGACTGGAGCTCATGGCAATGCCAGATCTACTGTGGCTATGCTTTTTCTTTATTAAAAGCAACTTTTCTGGACAGAAGGGATGCTGATTCTATATTAAGACATATAAAAGCTGAAGAAATAGGTGAGCTTGGAAGGCTGAGCTGCCATAAGCAAATCACACAAAAAACAAAATTCTGAAAAACCTTATCTCATCTGCCGTACAGTATTTCCCCGGGAAGAGAACACTCAGCTTTCAGTTTTAAGCATTTCTACTCCAACTGAAAATTCAAACAATTTCATTTAAAACGCCTTCATTTCATTTTCCTTGAAAATATTGTAGGCACCTGGAGGCTTGGCAGTCTCCCCAGGAATGAAGGCAGAGTTTATTGGGTTTTAAGGAACACAGAACACTAAGTGTTGTTGGGTTTTCACGAAGATCTTCTGGAACAGAGACTGGTACTAAAAATGTGAAGTGTAGATACTCAGATACTGGATAATGGAAAGATGAAGAGAGGGAGAATAAAAGAAGTGGTAGGATAACTGTGTGTTGTGGCAACCAAGCCTCAGACAGCCACTCGCTCACTCCCCTCCCATGGGACGGGGGAGACAACTGGAAGAGTAGAAGTGAGATAACTCATAGGTTGAGATAAAGGCAGTTTAATAGGGAAAGAGAAAGATATGCACACAAGCAACAAGAAACAAGGAATTAATTTCCTGCTTCCCATGTCAGGCAGGCGCTTAGCCATCTCCAGGAGAGCAGGGCCCCATCACGTGTAATGGTTACTTGGGAACACAAACACCATCACTCCAAATGTCCCCCCTCTTCTCCTTCTTCACCCCACTTTATATTCTGAGCATAGTGCCACATGGTCTGGAGTATCCCTGTGGTCAGCTGGGGTCGCCTGTCCTGGCTGTGTCTCCTCCCAGACTCCCATTCACGCCCAGCCCTCTCACCAGCGTGGCTGTACCAAAAGCAGGAAAGGCCTTGGCTCTGTGCAAGCCCTGCTCAGCAATGGCCAAAACATCTCTGTGTTATCAACCCTGTGTTCAGCCCAAACACGCAACACAGCCCCGCAGCAGCCACTGGGAAGAGAGGTAACCCTGTCCCAGCCAAAACACTGTGTTATAATATTACACCGAAGAGTAGTGATGATGGTGGAAGAGATGGTATGAGGAAAAGTCTTATTAGACTTAGTTAGGAGAGAGAAAACATGAGTTTTGAAATAAATTAACGTCTTTAATATCTGTTTCCTAGAGGAAAACATTCGTTTTTTTTTCTTTTATTTAACTCTCTTTTTTCCCACTTTTTCCTCTTTTTTGATCATTTCAACTAAATTTAAAATGAAGATCTTAAAAATTCTATTTTCAACTGCAACACAAATCATATGACATTTCTATTGACTCCGTTGTCCTTAGAAGTGGATTTGCTAACAACGGTTCTAATCTGAAGAAAAGTCTAAGATTTATTTTTTTTTTATTTTAACCTGATCAATGTGACAGATTTTTGAATACCTCATGAAGAAAAGCATTCTGATTTTTTTTTTTGTAATTTTCAATTACCTTCCTTATCATGAATAATTTAAATTTTAAATTAATGTTAAAGTCCCAATGATATTTTTTGGGTGTTTTTTTTTTCAATTTTAGGAAAGATCAGTGGTAGGGTGCATTTTGGAACATTTTGAACTGTTCTTGTTCAAAAGGTGTTCCTTTATATTCTCAAAGACCTAGTCAGTCTTCAATTCTGTTCCAAACCTTATTTTAAAAACCATGTTTTTGAGGTTCCAACAGAAAACAATGCACAGAATGCAAATGTAGAACAATTTAGTATGGAGAAAAAGCATATCAATCATCTTACTTGACAGGTTACAATTTGCAATATGTCTGGTCATATTCTTAGTCTTATTTTTTCTAAGATACTGTGGACTATTATATAGAGTCCAGTGGTTATTTGGTAAGCAACTCAGGTCACTACTTTTCGTTCATTTAGTCTTGCTTTGGTTTTTTTTTTTGTCATTGAACTATTGATGTAAAGAATATTAATTATGAATTCTGCTTTTTCTTCTGCATGTGAATCATTCATGAATTAGTCCTGATTTCTGTGAATGCCATTTTTATTTGTCAGTAGTCTCTGAATGTTTTCAATGAATAACTTACACCTTAGGAGTGTTTTTGAGGACTGTTTGCCCTGAGATAATTCATTATTGATGTTGAACTATGAGAAATATGACATAGTTTAAGTAACTTGTCTGGAAGAACAGCATACATTAATTATGGAAAATACAAACACAACCTTCCCCCCTAAGGAAAAAAAACAAAAAATAAAAAACCAAGAAGTTGAATCTGGTAAAATGCTTCAGTCCAATAGACTAATTTGCAGAATGGTGAACAGAGTGTGCATCTGGTCTCAGAACATCTTCTGTGAGGAATTGTTAACTTTGTCACAAACAAAATCTCAACTTATTGATCAAATAAATTGTTATAAATCATCTATCATGGTAAATTTTATTTAATGGGAGCATGTAAAATGTGTAAATATATTTTTGTAATTGTATTCATGCAGCCTCTTTTGTATGATGGTGTTGATTTAAGACTCCATTGAGGTCCCCTTTGGTGTTTACATTTGCTTGCTCCTGTTGATTTGTGCCTAATTATTCATTCAAATGTGCATTATTCAAATGATGGCCTATTGCTTTCATTTCTGCTTTACTTTCTTCCTTTATAGTTAATAGCGCCATGACATTTTTGCCAATGAAGAAGTTAGGCATGTTTAATTTTCCTGCATCAGAATGCCACTTCCTTGTCCTCATCCTATCCCTCAAATGCAAAACAAAAGCAGCAGCTGTTTAGATCCAAACTTTAATTTCTAAAATACAGGAAATAATATGACTTCAGAAGTAACCGGCTCAGCAGAGGAGAGGTTAGGATTTATTCATTTCCTGCTAGCTGGTTTCAAATGCTGAAACTACTAAAAAAAAATCCTAATACCACTTACAAGTTCATAAATAGTTCTAGTGTTGAAACCTGTTGCACATGGTGTCTGCTTCAGGGTATTGCACAGCCTCCTGAGATGTGACCCAGTGATTTTTAAAAGCTCTGAGTGCTCTAGCAGGTTCAGGCTGCATGCTGTTATCTACCAAGCTCTGCCAAGATACATACACAGAGAGAACTTGTATCCAAGAACAAATCTTTGACTGTTGACACTAGAAAACAACTCTCCAAAAGATTAAAAAAAACCTAGGCACTTTCTAGACATGCAAAGCATTTGCTAGGTATCAGATGTTTTGAAAATGTTTTGAAGGATGTTCTTTCTGTGATTTATTATTTATTGGAGAATTGTATTGGAAATACCTATTGTGGGAAATAAATAACTTTCAAGTTATATGAAAAAGGGTAGTATTTTTTTGGTAAGGATTGAATCACAGTGGGTATGGATTTTTCAAAAGTCCTGATCATTTACAGTTCCACCAGAAATCAATGAAAACTGCAGCTGCTCAGCACCTCTGTAAATCATATCCTTCAGGAATCAGAATAGTAATGATAATTATGTTATCAAGGACAAAATTACTATACCTATAAATTCTTTTGTTTCACTGTTATTCTCTGAAAAGTGATTTACAAAAAAACCGATGTCTTGGGGATTTCCATTTTTCTGCAACTCAGTGACTTTGTAGTTAACTTGTTCTTTTCAAGGGAAGAGAACATTGCTGCTATACCAGACACCTGAAAATTAATCTGTCCTTTCACCTTTTTTTCTCACAGGTGCTGTTAGTAGAAGTTTTGGGGGATCAGATTCTGTCTCCTAGTTGTACCCATTATCACTGGCCTGTTACAAGGGAAAAGAAATACAAGGCTGTAATTAATGGCACAATAAACATGACAGTTTCATGCTTTTATAAAAAAAAATGATCACTATAGTAAAGATGTAAGCAAGGGTTGTATTTGCAATGTACATGGCGTAATTCTGCCATTCTCTACAGAAATGATGAGGCAATAGCTAAATTATTAAGTCTAATCCTGGGTGTTGTGGTTCACCAGAGATTCGGATCAGGAGAAGATAATCTAGGGAAAAGTGAAGAAAAACATTAATTGGAACATACTGAAGGAAATGGGTTGTTTAGTTGCTGCACATTGGAGCAGCTGCCAGGAGAACCATGCAGGTGGAGCCAATCCCACCTGGAGAGAGGGAGTTTACCAGATCACCTTTTTGGGTCATTTCCAGCCCTGTGTTCACTTATTTTGTGCTACTGTAGAAAAGCCTTCCATGGATAAATGTTGGAAAGGAGATTCAACAGAGGCAGGAGGAGCAAAATCTGTTCCTTATCTGAACCTGACTTCTCACCTACACTTGCTGCCCTGATCTTGCTGGTCCTGAGCAAGGACATTTTCTCCCTCTGCTTCATTGTCTCATGAGAAGTTTTTTAAGGTCCTGGCTATATCCTTGATCTGTTTGTGATTTGTTTTCTCTGAAATACACACATACATACATACATACATAAATATATATATGTATGTATGTGTATATATATATGTGTGTGTGTATGTACGTATGTATATAAAACCACTAAAAAGACAAGAGAACTAGTTTCTATATTGCTCTGAAGTGCTAACAGCAGCTCTGTTCAGATGATTCTGTTTCAAAACCAGTTCTGACAGAGCTGTTCCATGTTTACTCACTTGCAGACTGTGAAGGAAAACAATTGTGTGTGAAAACAGACTTTCTGGCAACAGTGGAAGATCCTTAGTAAAACAAAACAAAAGTGGGCTTCCTATCCCAAAAGGTTTAAGACTAATTCTTATTCTGAACAGGGGTGTAACACTGAAGTTCTCAAAAATGTTTCTAAATTACTAACCTAGGCAGGGAAAAGGACTGGGTCAGCAAAATTTTGTCTTAATTTCCTAGGAACTCAGAGCACAGTATCCTTTTCACACCAAGCCTCTAAGTGCTTCAGTGTTTCAAAGCAGTCCTTTTGAACTAGAATACCTCTACAGCAAAAATAATAATAAAGAAACAGCTTTTAGAAGTGAGGATCCTTGTAGAAACTGGATCCTTTGCTTGCAAAGAGTTTCGGTTTTGATGAGCCAACAAAAAGTTTATTGAACTCTGTGACTTTGTACCTAATCCTGGAAACTTGTTTCAATAAAATAGTAGACTCTAATACAAGCTGATGTACAGGCGCCCTCTTGACAACGCATGGATTTGTCACCTCATTCGTTTCAGTGGATGTCTTGCCAGCAGGATGTTGATTTCCAGATTTTTGTTGCAAATTACAGCTCTCCAATGTCAGCTTTAACCCTGCCTCTGTCCTTTTGTATTATCTCTCTTCTTTTTAATTAGGTGGTGCAATTTATTCCCCTTAAATCAGTGTGATGTGGTAAAAGGTCCATACTCGGTGCCAAAATGTTGTTAGTAGAATTGCATTTGTTTCCCAATAAATTGTATTGTCCTTTCCTTGTTGTGGTCCAGCCCATAATAGTTCAGACAACATCTTTGCTGACTTCATGCTTTGTTATGACAGCTTGTTTGTCCCTCTCAGAGACAGATATCAACCTTTTCCTCATCCCTAGTTATTCCACGGCATTTTCAAATTTAGATGGCAGCTGTGTTAAATACACACAGAACCTCTTTTTGCCGTTACCAGAGAGACCTCTCCCTCTCTGTAATCATACTTGTTAAATCAGGTTAGTCACACTTGTCTCTGGGCTTGGCCTGCAATTCTTTGCATATTTGGTTCATCTCAGGGAACATGCGAATGTTACAGGAAATCTCGTTCCCAACTAGCATTAATATAGAACATTGTTTTACTGCCCTCTTTACAGGCCACTCATATTTCTTATTGAATCAACTGATAAGAAGAAAGGGAAAAGGAGAAAGAAAACATAATGCATGCACATTCTTTCGTCTCAAAGAATGCATTAAGCTAAAAATCCCAGCAACAGATAGGTTAGAAATAATATGGGGATGTGATTTTGGAGATGGTCTCTCCGTTTCGAGGAGGGCTATCCTGAAAAAGCTGGAATTGTTTGTATCTTCTGCCCAAACTTGGAATTAGGATGGAGCTCAATAGCAGCAAGTACCCAACATGAAAGAAAATTTTTTTTCCCCAGTATTTCCCATCCCATTGTATGACAGGTTGTGTTATAGTATCATATTGAATATAAAGGAAATGGCATTTAATACACAGTGACTTGGGAGGAGGGAGGAAATGGAGAACCATGTTGTGAGCCCTAAACAAAACCATTTTTGTTACTCAGAATTGAAAAAGATGCCATGAAGTTACTAGCAGTAATTCACTGAGTTAAAATACATGAGAAAACTTGCTGGATTTGGGCTTCACAAGTTGCCGACTTGGAAATGCACGTAAAATTATTTGCATGTGACCACTGTATTTCTGCCAGTTTGATTAGAAGACTGGATATAAAACCTCTAATGGCAAAGTGAGATTGCTAAGGGGAAATTTTGCTGAGTTCCATTGTGATAGATATTGGGATAGTGAAACAAATGCAACTGTAGCCCATATAAATGTCAAAATAAGTGAATAAACTCTTGCCAGTGGAAGTTATAATGCTGTTAAACAAATGAGTCTACATCTTGAAAGCAAAAAACACATAAAAATGTGTCAATTCTGCAGTTCCAATCAAACTAAGGAAACTGGACTGAAACTGTTGGAACAGTCTGAAAATGCATTTAGTAAATACTGAAGCTGCCTCTTATTCTAGAACTGTATGTGAATTGTTCTAAAGTGGACCATCTGGTACAATAATGTGCCTCATTTCACTGTTCGGCACCTTCCGTTCTTGCAATTGTTAGAACAGGACCGATCTAGACTGACGAAGCATAAGACAATCCATTATCTCTACCCCTGGAGCCTGGCAGGGGCATTGCGTAGGCCTATCTAAAATAACTCCCAATCATTAGCCTTTATCAGCTCCAGGAGAGACTTCCCAGAAAGCAAATCATTGTGGATCGAATCATCGATGCCTTCATTTAGCAGAAGAAAACCAGCTGTGCATAGATCATGATGAGAAGATTCCTGGTTAACAGTGTGCGTTGAAGAAGATTGCATCCATATTTTTTTGAACCTGTTTCCACAGCTTGTGGCCAAGTGTTTATAGGAGACACGTTGCTTTCTAAGATGTTTTCATTTCTTTTCTAGCCCAATAATTTGTTATCATGCAACGGAATGTGTTGGATTCCAATGTTAAAAATACTTGGGGAGAGGGCCAAATGCACAAGTCTTATACTGATGAAATTCTTATCTAGAAAAGTACTTCCAGATTTAGTTCATAAGTGAGGGAGAACTGGGAAGCCAGAAAGATTTGGTTTTCAACAACCCCCTAATTGGTATAACTAGAATTGTGAAATTTTAGAAGTCTGAGGACAAGTGGGGTATGAAACATCCTCTCTTATTTGATACTTTTTATCTCCTGTTTACTCAAACCGAGGAGATCTTAATGTGATAAGGCTTATGCTAATTTTTCATTAGAATTCCACCATGGACTAGCTTCAAATTAAGACCAAATACTGAGATTTTCAGGCATGTCAGATTTTAAGTCAATTGTTACAAAAACCTGGCTGGAAAGCCACAGTTACTCAAGCTCCAATAAGGTGCTCAAGCATGTGCCTAACTGGAAAGATGCAAGTTGTGATCCTGATGGTGGTGGGAGAGGGCTTGCCTTCTATCAGTCCTCCACCAAATTTTGCAGACTTCATCCAGTATTCAGGCTGCTCTGGCAACTCAGGTTTTCAAAACTGGGTGAGACAACCCTCCAGACATCATCAGTTCAAAGAAGGCACACATAGTTTTGGCAAGGAGCCCTTTAGGACTGGTGAGTTTAGAAACAGAAGACTGGATTGTTTTGAAATTCTTATATTAAAAAAAAAAAAACAAAAACCAAATGTGGGCATCTGAGATTTTAGGAGACAAGCAGGTGCTTTGAGAGTACCTTTTGGACTTGAGTTATAATGTAAGTACCTCCCGAGTTATATTTCTGGAAATGGCTCGTATCAAGCATGTAACTGAATCAGACCCTATTTAACTGAAAAACTAAGAAGTATAAAAGCATTAAGGGTTAATGTTACAGCAACTTCAATTAATGATCCATGACAATTATGCTTAGTTACAAACCATTATAAAGGAGATGCAAAACAGCCGTTATATGCAGTCACATATAATAGTGTTATTTAACATGTGACCCAGCAGCATATATTATCTAGTGCAGATGTTTTCAATTGAAATAAGCCCATAAAACTTGCCATCTCCTGGCACAACTGGTAGAATGTTATTTCTGCAAGAAAAATAAATTCTGCACAGGCGTTTCATCTGTCACAGCCATGATCCATAAAACTGGAAAAGTTTTCTCTGAAAGCCTGCCTAACTGAAAAGGAATGAGAACAAAGTGCATTTTTCACCTTTATCTTTCATTTCTAAATGTCTCTGGCATATTAACATATACAGGTGTTGGATTTCTTTATATAGTAAGAGATCAAATACTGCCAATTTTCTTGCAACTGTTTTTAAATAAAACTTCCTCTGAAAAATTATGTGACTATAAATACGAGAGCTTTGTTCTCCACCTATGTGAACCAACTTGATGTGTAATTAGTATGATGTTATATAAAAGGCAAATAATTAATTAAATTACTATTAGGTTTTTCATTTGCTTCATACTTTCTCTCTGGCTGCTTGTTCCATAGTCTAACCCTTGTGGATTGGATCCCTCATAAAAGTGGCTGCATTTCTGGGGGGGTGGTATTCTGCATCAAGATTTTTTCATGCCATGGGATCTTAAATAAAAGGTAGACTTTAAATGTCGAAGAGTCCTTTTTAATTATAGGTAGGAATAATACTGTATACTTGAAATGACTGATTATATTTTAGTAGGCAATTGTCTTACTATAAAATAGCAATAGTGAGCTATTTAAATACGTTGCTAGTTAAATATCAGGAATCTTTTGCTCTTAATTATTTTGTTTTGTCCCACTGAAACGGTAAGCAGCTGTGTTATAATACAGCAAACTCCTTTTCAGTAATAAAGATGTTTCAATGTGCTAACTGTTCAATTTCTGAATTTGTGAGGACTTAAATTAGGATGCCTGAGAGCACAGGAGACAATCATCTAAGAAAATAAATTGAGGAGAGATTCTAATGACTAAACAGATACCTATATAAGTGCAAGGAAAGGCAGGGAAAGTCTGTGTATCACAATGTAATGCATGTGTTCTCTTGCTGGCACTGGTGGCCCCAGCCTGAATTGCCACACTGCGATGGTGTATGAAAATGTCAGTACTCAGCCCACCTTGCTTTTTATTCAGAGCGTTGTTTGGCTGGCTGTCACTAAGGGAAGTGCACAGCAGGCTGCAACAGGAATTTTCAAACCTCAAGTTGCGCTGTAGCTTGACTACCTTGGGAAGTTATCAATTAGGTTTTGGTCCAGACTGGCATAAAACTGATTATTAATGTTCTGGTGGCAGTATCCTGGGGTTTTGAACAATTGAGACAATTTCTAGTTGAAATTCTTTGATGAGTTTTGGAAGTGTGAAACATGTGGGGGCTTGTACATTCAAGATACTTGAATGGTTATTTTTATTTTAGGTATTACACAGCTCCTCTATCTAAACTTGTGCTGCAGCTCTCTGCCTCAGGTCAGGAATAGGTACTGAGGTAAGTAGTGTTAGAAGCCCTTATGTACAGCAATGTTACATAAATATGAGTAAGAGCTGCAGGTCAGGTCGAAAATGTCCGTGGATCTGTATCTGCCATTGCTCTCACCTCAATATATGTGACAAGAATTTAGATGTGCCACGTCCTTGGGTTGCAGAGAAAAAGAAGAGCAAGTGTGAAGCAAGGCAAATCTAGAGGCACTACAAAAACAAGTCTTCTCTACTTGTTTACTTGAGGCTGAGAGATAAATCCAAGATTCTTAATTCTGGAGTTTTCCTGTTTGATGTTGGTTGGGTAATGGGTTGTCAAAGTTATCTATATTAGTTTACCTGCATTCAATGTTCCCCGATTGAAAGAGAAAGCGTATATTAAGACACCTCTTTAGGGATCAGATCTAAAGAGGATGGATGCTCACCTTTCCTCCATTAAACAAAAAAGGGGATGTGGGTACGTTTTTGGTGAAAGCATTGCAAAACATAAGCAAGACTCAAGCCTCTATTCTGAGTACTAGTGACTTTCATATCTGTTGGTTTTGAAGGACAAATTTGTAATTTGCAGTTCCCCTTATTTGCAGTGAGAATAATGTAGCTTTTTCTACCTAACAGACATGTTTGGATAATTGCCAAGATGCCACATTGATGTGTCACCTCAGAGAAATCACGACAAATAATTTAAAAAGCCTGAAGATACATTTTTCCTAACTGAGAAATAGCAATTATATTTAAAATATTAGGGCTTATCAGTTCGATGCCATGTAAAAATTTCTCTTCTACAGGCATACTCAGATGATATTTTTCATAAGATATTTGCAATAATATCCACTGAAGAGCAGAGCTGCTCTTCTAGGGCAGTCATGAGTAGCCAAGATTGTCACACAAATTTCTTCTCTCTTCTCACCACCTTCTTTGGGATGCAACATTTTGCCAAGGGTACATCAAGAACATTTGATCATTTGCAGTTTCCCATATCAAATGCACTACCAGTGACACAGGAGCTGTTGACTTTTAGTATGAAGATTTAACAATAATTTCCCTTCCTCTGGAATTAACTCGAACAGATAACAAATAGCTTAATGAAGTGTTGTCAGGATAGATACAGTTTTGCATCTCAGCAGGGAAAAGGATAAGGTAAATCACTTACCTTGCTAGCTTCCATGTCCATATCTAGGCTCATGGGCAGAAAGCTGACCTGGATTTTCTGATAAATGGACTGTCTGCTGAGTTACTTTGTTGTTGTTGTTGCTGTTGTTTGTTTTGGGTTTTTTTTTTTTTGGGGGGGGGGGGGGGTTTTTTTTTTTAAATTAAAAAAAAAAAAGAAAGAAGTAATTATTTAATTCACATGTGGGGTATTGATAAGAGCAGCATGTCCTGTGTGTGGATATTAAGGGCTTGTGCTGGGAATGAGATCCAAGACTGTGGCTTTCTCCTGTAGCTGTTTGGCCACTGGAGCTTTGCCAGTGCGCTGCATCTGTCTAGTTGCCTGCAACCTCATTTGATGTCCACACTTCCAGGTGTCCTCCATCCTGCAGCTCTACCCCATGGAAAGATTTAGCAGGGACAAAGAGGTGACTGCCGCTGTGTTCCGAGCTGAACCGGACTTCATCTTGTGCACGTATCAGGGGCAAGGACATGTTGCAGGAAATTTCTGTCTGCTGGGAGAGTTTCCACCCTGATGGGTAATTGCCTGTACTGGTGTTATTCTTCTGGGAGAATCTGATCCAGGCTAGCAGCTGCTCAACAACTTTGCTGTCATCACCAGGGGAGCATAAGCCCTGCTGCTTAAAGGTGGCAGAGACCTTTGCCAGGGCATCCTCCCAGTGGATTGTGTTGGCATTTCAGAGATTTCCTACTGAAATACACTTGTGAGTCAAGCCTTCCTTTTTTGACAAAAAGAGAGAAATAAGACAAACTCCAGAGTGTGGCTTCTATTGCTTTGGAACATTTCTGCTCATCTTTTGAACTCATGACACAGATCTGAATTTTTCCCTGGATTTTTTTTTTCAGCTACTGGAAGGACATTTCAGACAGCACGGAGACTCCCATGGGGAGAAAGTAAAAGACTGTGGTGTGTGAAAGACAGCAATGAGAAGCTTAAATCTACTCTCAGTGAGGACACACAGATCCTGTAGGCCATTTCTCTTTACTTCTGCTCCTTCTCCTTCCTTTTTTAGTTTTTCTTTTTTTTTTTTGTTCTTGTTGGGGAATATGACTTTTTTGATAGCAGAGTTTATTTTCCTTTTGGTGTTTCCCATTACTCCACTCTTCCATTCCCAATCTGTTTTGTTGTTAAATGATTAAATGATTACCAAATGGGCAAAAGATTTTTCTGCACTTTTGTTGCCATGGTGACTGGATATGAGGGCTAGAGAAGGAATGGAATTCGAGCATCAGAAATAAAATTGAATCAAACTACTTTTTCTATTAGAGAACTTTGCCCACAATTCACTTTTCTCCAATGAAGTTATTTTTATGCAAAGGAAAACAAACTCATTTGGGACAAAAAGAGGAGGAAAAGAAAACTTTTATCTTCTTCACTCCATCTTTTTACTGAAGAATTTTCCATTTTTTTTTTTTTTAAGATACCACTTTGGGACCATGTTGATATTCAGTTTTTATTTAATCAGATTCTTGTGTCCCTTTTAATTTTGTGTTTGGAAGGGGCTTTCTTTCAGCACTCACAGACTTCTATATTGTACTGGGGTATTCAGTATTAGGGTCCTGGGCTGTGAATTTTCTGCAAATTAAACTCATGGCTACATAATCAGCAATATTTGCTCTCATGGAAGAGGGGGTCTGGAGAATAAGTCAAAAGAGAAGCGCTGTGAAAGGTGCTTCACTGCCTCATATCACTCTCTATAGTGATTTTTTCCCTCCTCTTTTTTTTCCAATTATGTGTACTTTGGAGATGGGAAAAGCAGCCATGGGGTGGGTGGTTTTTTTGCTTTATCTTCTATCAGAAATGATGAGCAGAATCTCTTCAATGAGATATTGCTCCACCTCAGAAAGGTTTTGATCCAGGCCATGAAAGTCTTTGTACCATAAAAAGACTCAGAGCCAACTGAGAACTCAGTTCTTGAACCCTTCAGCTCTGAAAGACCTTTATTCCGTTTTAGCGGTGTACTTACTGTCACTGTCCTCACAGACTGTACAGAATTAAATCTCATGCCCAACCATCTCCACACCCTCTTCCCAGGTCAGACTTCCATATCTAGAAAAGAGCCAAGGCTTCAGCACAGGTAGGTTTGCTGGGCTCAGGGAAGGTGCATCAATCCCAGCTTGAAGGATCAATATCTTCGCTGGTAGGTACACAGCTCTCTGTCAGGTGTCTAGGAGGGAGATAACACTGCAGAGCAACTTGCTCTTTCTTACAAATAATCCTCCTTTTTAATACTGATGGAAATTCAGGACTGGACAATTATTTGCCCATTCACTTAGTCTGGGTGATGTCTTCATCAGGCATGCAGTGTTTGAATAGTTGCGATGGGAACAAAATTAGCTGCTTACTCTTTCCGGCATGAGGAATTGATGTGTTGAATAACACCCAAGGGAACGTGATGCTTTTTAAGGTTAGAACCAGGCAGTTAATGTGATTTTTGGATTATCTAACTGACAGGAGTGAGGGATCATAATATTTCTCTTCTCATGGAAACCTTATTTTTCTTTCTGCAGCCCTGACTCTCTAAATGACCAAATACTGAACAATTTTGAAGTTAAGGTAAGAATAATCAAACGTGTTACTGTTACATGTCATTAAGTCATGCAAACTTGTTTGAAAATTACCAAACTCTGCCCCACTGCACTATTGAACTCCAGGCAGTAGGCATTACTTACCTATATCAGGGAAACATTCTCAAACTGCTGCTCCTGGGCAGATGTCTCATTCTAAAAGGCACTGATTCCCCTTCTTGCATGTCAGGCTGAGAAAGCAAATCCTGTCTGGCTGGATTCTCTAACCTGAGCCTTACCTGACCAATTTTTCATTTCCTGGGTTGAACTTGTAAGTTTTTCACTCTAACATCCAGGACAGAGGGCTTGTATCTTAGCAGGACATGTCTTCCGCTGGTGCTTTGCTTTGTATCTTCCAGTAGTGAATTATTTCCATTTTCTCTGTGAGTCATGCTCTTGGCTCACTGGGATAGTTTTAGCTAGATTCATCATAAGCTTAGGTTTTACTTTTTTTTTTTCCCCCCTTTCTAGGTAAAGTGAAAGACAAAAATAATTGCCTCCCATCTTGAAGTTAAACCTAAAAGCCTCAATGGGCATTGTTTTGGTTAACGTGGTTTGTCTAAAATGTGGGTGAGTTTATGTTAGACTCTATATGCACTTTTCCCACATCACTGGTTCCTCACTGCTTCAATATTAATATCAACCATCATGCAAGAGACCAAAAAGCATCTTTAATATATTCTGGTGAGGTCTTTTTGTGGCTGCATTGAGCTTTGAAATAGGTACTCTCTTGCTTCTGGAAGAAACGAGCAGTCTCATAAAACAGCAAAGTCAGAAGGAAATAGGCAGAAGTACTCTGCCATCTCTTTCACGTACTTGAGAATTTACTTTATTCTGTGTATTGCTGTTTGAAACACAATAGTATTTTCTTGCCCACAGTTTCCTTTTGTTGTTTTCTTTTCATGGGTTTACACTGATCCATGCAAAGTCTGACTGATTTTATACAGAATCATAGAAATGAAGAGTGGTTGTCTAACACTCTGGTCTGCTGCAGTGACTGGGTTGAAATGATGATGTTTTAAAACCTAATAGTTGTACTTGAAAATGTGATTGTGTTGCAGGCTGTCAGACCCCGAGTGTACAGATGGGTGTCTGATGTTCAGTCTGGTCCAATTTCAGTTTGTTTAGGCAAATATGTGCCTCCTTTAAAACAGACTCTGCCTGGTGGATACAGAAGGTCATGTGTCTGAGCTGTGCAGAATTTCTAAACTGCTTCAAAACCATGGAGCCCACCATGTAGGAATTAGCTCTCCGTCTGCGTAACAGTCACTAGCAGACTGGTGACTTTAATAATTGGCAATAGGGACAGAAACCTCTACTTTTCCTCTGCCTTTCAGTGAGGAATCATCTTGAGCTGGAGTTTGCTAAAGAAATTCAGAACTAAAAGCATGTTGCCACAGGGCTTGACACACTAGATTTCAAAGAGCCACATTGCTGTACATCTTTATTGCCTTTCTTTTTGCAGGTCAAATCAGCTACAGAACACTGCCTGAAGTGGCAGTGATGAATTACGTAGAATTGCTGTTAGTGTGAAATGGAGTGGCTATAATGTAATATGTGAGCGTCTTAAAAACATGAACCAATTCACCAATGACAGATGTGGTGATGAACGCATGGAATTAAAGTAAATAGCATCGTGTGTAAGCAATCAATGATTTGCAACAATAAAACTTTGTGATGTGAGCCCTTATATTGTCTATTGACTCAGCCCCTGGGTAATTACCTTGTCTTACCTGTCGCCCAAAAGCCTTGGGCCTGTTGATCTTTCTTCTGCTGCTGTAATCCCTATGCATGCCAGACCAGACTATTTATACTTGGCAGCCAGCTGTCCTCATAATTATCATGTCATCTCATACTCAGAAAGAGCCAAATTTCCCACTGTGCTGGGTCTCCCCTATCTGAGTTAAATGCCCCTCTTACTCTCTGAAGACACAAGTCAGTAGGAACAGTTACCATGTTTCAGGGTAAGAACAGGTGTTCAGATTTTTCAGGAACTTGCTAAATGGTGCCCAGAGCAATGCTGCTTTTATCTTTGAATGGATTGATGGTAAGGTGGACAGTAAACTGCAAACAGTGCTGAGGCCTGAGAACAGTCTCTTGCTTGAGAACAGTTTGGTGTTGATTTTTCCAGGCTACAGTTCTCAATCCGTTTCTTTGGAGTTGGTTTTTGTAGGTCTTTTAAAAAAAAAACAAACAAACACTAAAGAGACTTGGACATGTGATGCACCTTATCCGTTATATTTTCTGTGACAGTCTCCAGTGTTTCCAAGGAAGGGGGCAAAAGATCTGTGTTCAATTATTTGTTGATATTGCTTATATTTGCTTTCATACCCTTCTTCCTACCACAAATGTCAGCTATGTATGGCGTTCTGAATATCTTCTGCCTTTATAATATTTCAGGATTCTATGAATTAGGAATTATGAATATTATTGCATTGTCTTCTGATGTAACTCTGGTTCACACAGGAAGTATCATTGGTACTGGAGAGGAAGGAAGACTACTTGGAATAAATGAAGGGTAGAGATTGAAATATTTTTGCAAGAATATTTTGAAGCAATATTCATTCTTCTTTCCTCCTTTTCAGTTCCCCAATTTCTTTTTCTATGATCCTCATCCTGCTTCAAATGCCATCCTTCTTTCATTTATTCAATTCTTTCGTGTCTAAACTTTCCTAATTTTTCTCAGTTATTTATCAAGGGATATTGGAGTTTACATGCTTTGCAACACCTGCCCTGTGCAGACTGGAGACTGCAGAAAAAGCAGCTGCTCAGCAGAACTGTAATGATGGATAAAAGGTCTGAGGAGTGGGGAATTTTCTGTAAGCCCAGAGGCAGGACATCATCTCTCGCTAGCACTGACTCCTAATCCCAGACCACTGTGTTTTGTGTTGTTGCTGCTAGGTCATTCTCTATTTTTGGCAGAGCACTTATGGGCATAACCGTTACATTAAAAAACAAACTTCACAATAGCTGAGTGTCATATTATCTGAAAAATAGGCTGTACTTTTATGGGTTAGTGAATACAGCACTTGGAGGCAACTGTGTGAGCCGTTGTTGTTCACCCAGGGTTAGCCTGAGCCGTACGGATGTTTGCCACGGGCTGGAACTGCAGTCTGTCACAGCCCTGCTGGACAAAGTATACACGACAATCAGAGAGATGGGCTTGGGAACCTCACTGGGGAGAGGCCTGCCACGGAACCAGCCCTGAACAAACTGCTTCCAACTCCTGACAGTGTTCTGCATTGGAATGAGGAGTTTACAGCTGAAAAGGGATACTAGAGAGAAACTGAAAATAGAGGAGTCTCTTACAGCAGAGGTAGGAAAGGACAGTGGAAATGAAAGGTCATGCAGACCAATGCAGAATAATGAAAGCTGGCACTTCCCAGTCACAGCCCATTCTCTCCTAGTCACTCAGTGACCTGAAAATAATACAGATTCACAGTCTTTTTTCTCCTGTCAGTGTGGTCAGTGACCTTACAACAATATCCTGTAGTCCATTAAAACAAACCCATTAAAAAAAACATTACCGGTCCCACCCCCTGAAATTAAAGTACGGTGGGAGAGAGAGTCATAAATAAAAGCTCTTCTAAAGTAAATTAGCTATCTTGGTATTTGGATGAGAAGGCAGGAAATAATGAGTGACATACCAGTCTATCAGAGGTATAAGCTAAATGAGACACTGAAGTTACAAAACGAACATAGTTGGTTACATCTGGGATTAGAATGTTTCCCCCCCTCTAAAATTTTTTTGTTGTTGTTCTGGGCCTTTTAGAATAAAACCCAAACAATTCTCTATTGTTCATTATAGTTAGTTTCTCTGATAAAATTTAAACTCTTGGGAACAGTCTGGAGTTGTTTACAGTTGACTTATTAATCTCTTGATGCTAAAGCTAAGGTCATTAAATAAACATTCCAGGGAGATGCTTAGATTTGCTAAGAAAAAGTATCCAAGCGTGTGCCTGGAGGAGGATTAAAATATAAATTGTTAGATTTTGAGCTCATTTAGGCTCATACTTTCTGAAATCCTTACTGTGTTGAGGCAAATATCACATCAGTACCAGAAAGCTGGACACAGCAGATGTATGGGGGAGGGTCTTCGAATGTACTTCTGGGTTTGTGTTTCAAAGCTTATCTGAATAAGTGTGAACCTGGGTGTTTGCAGGGTAATTTCAAATAAAAAGAATAGGTAAGTAAATAATTAATAATGATGTATAACATGGAGTTTCAAGGATAGCTTAATTGGACTTGACCAGTGAATGGGATTGGGATGTGCTGCTGAAATCCAGGCAAGCTACTTTTGATGCCTATTTTTCCTGTAAGGACCATTTTTTCCTCTCCCTCTTTACAGCATCATACATGGTTGTTCATGATATCTTTTACTTCCCAGACTAACCCTACTCAGCAACATCTTCAAAATGTCGTGTCTGCCCTTGGCGAAGAGAAAGGTGCATCTAATTATGAAATGATTTTTTGGTGCTGTGACTGGTTTGGGAAGAGGTGATCTGATAGTGGGGCCTTTCCAAGAGAGAATACATGATAAGAAAAGCAGACCAAAGATATGGAGAGGTTTTTTTATAGGAATGTGCATATGGATACTTATAGCTTGCTTCTAGACCAATTCTTGGATAAAATGAACGGTTGACTGAACTTTCCAGTCTTTCCTTGAGTTTTCAAGTTTTTGTGGAGCTACATATTTAACTAGTGTAATTGTATTCCATCAAGTGCTTCCATTTTTCACAGCGAATTCTTATAATATTTTAAAATGTTCAAGGATATTGTGGTTTACTCATTTAGAAGTGTTGTAACTCAGGTACACAAATCACCTTTTTACTGGAGCGTCTTCACGCATTTAGTATCATTCTGGATTTTGTAAGTGAACTTGCTAAATTTTGCAGTATTGGCACTCCTGCAGAGCATATGGAACTATGTTGCTGTGCATTAGGTTAATAGCGGGAAGGCATTTCTAGCATTGTTTCAGAAATGTAGAATAGAAAGTCCATGGGTTTTGGGCAAAGCAATTGTTCAGTTCAGACAGGACTTTTTCTTTTTAAGGATCAAACCCCAAAGTGAACATATCCATGTCTCTGTTTGGGATGTGGTTTTGATATTACTTCTGTTACGGGTCAGGAAGCAGAGTTTGTTCCTATCGGAAGAGTGCACAGAGCAGGCATTAAATTGTAATGGTTGTTTTGCCCCTCAGCACAGGGAACATCAGAGGAGTCTGCAGTGGTTAGAAATGACATTTTGAACCTTTTGGTCTGAGCTCAGTCACATCAGCAGTGACGAGTTCTGTATTTCACAGGACAAAAGTTACTGAAATAATTTGTGCCTGCAAATGGGCAGTGCCGAAATAATGATAATAATAATAATAATAACAATAATAATAATTTGTCAATCTGTCTTCTCACTAACAGTTGCAAGTGTAATTAAATTTAACACACAGAAGGGGAAAAATATGTTGGTTTGTTTATTTTTGGAAAAGAGTTAAAACTCTAAAATGCTATACTATAATTGTAGGGACTGGTACTCTGTTCAAAAGGATGACAGCTGAAGGACATATAACCTCACTGCACACTACTGCCAAAAAAACTATTAAAAAATAAATCAATGAGAAGATTGAGGGGACTGGAGGGACTACTCTATAACGTAAATTTAAGGTAAGTAGCTGCAATCTGCTTAGGGAATGGAAGACTTGAAGATGGGGAAGCCTACAAACATTGAAGAGTGTATCCACGATTTAAAGAATTTCTTGGCATAGTAGAGGGAGGAACGGAGTCAACTCAAGTGGAAGTTTAGGTGGTATGTCTTGGAAAAACTTCCTGAGATTGACATTATGAGTAACAATATCTCAAGGGATGTAGTAAAATTTTATCCCTTGAAATATTCAAAAAGAAACTTGAGAAGAATTAAACATATGGCATACTTCTGCAGGAAAAGGAAATATACAAGGTCTTTTCCACATATAGAGATTATTTGTTTTTGTGAAATTTGAGATATATTCCTATCAGGTTTTGAAAGATAAGTGCATTTGAGCCTTGCCAGAACTTGGATTCAAATGGAAGATATTTAATGAAATTTTGGAGTCCTGTGGGCAACAGGGCTCCTTCCTCAAAAGCTGTAGGTAGAAGCAGCTTCCCAAAACTCTCTTTAATAGTAGAGGACAGAAGCACCATCACAGTCCTACCCACCATCTTGAGTAAGATAAAAGTGTCTGCTAATTTAATGGGATTTGGCATTGTCACTTTTTTTCTTCTCCCTCCCAAAGAAAGAACTCTTCCTGAATTTGGGGGCAAAAAAATAAGGACTTTTTTCTCTCTAGTTTCTTTCCCTCAATCTTTTGTTTCATTTGGGACAGAAGGAAAGAAAACATTTTGTAAAATCTTGTTATTCCCTACAATATACATGGGTACACTAGAAGTAGGGAAATTCCAGTTGTGTGCGGTTGTTTTCTTCTTTGCAAGGGATGTGTTTTAACTTAATGGGCTTCTCTGAGAAAATAGAAACTTTGTAAAATTCCCCCATTGCCAAGGATTCAGTTTTAACCTAAAAGCAAGGAGAGTTTTACTGGACACCTTCCTGGACACCAGAAGTGGAAGCCTAATTAGGAGCAGGTTTGGTATATTTCAGTCAGGACAGAGCTGTATGGGGTTTCTTCACTTGCTTATGCTGTGGCATGGCTGCTTATGCTACCTGCAGATCCTGCAAGGTCCCTGACACCAGAGGGGCCACTGGTGTGAGCAGTGCCAATCCTCACAGTCCTGTTCCTTCAGCCCCTGTGCGGGGCTGAAGTCAACTGCAGAAAGAAAGCAAATAGTACAAAACATCAGTGGGTATCCAGTATTACGCATCCATATTTCCAAACTAAACATTCTGGCTGGAATTTTTCTGATTAAAGGTCAGGGTGAAGGCTACACAGTGTGTGCGTCAGTGTATGGTTTACTCTTGCCATTAACTACAGCTTTTACTGCATAAACTCACCCAATGGAGACACAGGGAATGCAGCCTCAACATAATACTGTTTTAATAAGGTTTCCATTTGGAAGCTGTCTGGGGAAGGTGTAATCAGCAGTCACACTCTGTAGCTGCTTGCCCCTTTAGGAACTTGCACTAAGCTTTCATCCTGGCAGCTGGTAAGGCACTGCTCAGTGTGCGAGAGCAGCTAAAAGATCTGACGTGTTTTTTCTTTTCACTGCTTCGGAAATAATTTTATCCCTTTCTTTTAAATCCTACTGAATTTTTAGGGCACCCTAAAACATTTGAAGAACTTTGTGTGAACCCATTCCACTGAGGTCTAGTTGTGACAAAGGAAAATTTCTGTTCAAAAATATGTATTTTCTTCCAGAGCTTTTGATGATTGTGAGCAGCTTATTTATTAAAGGACAAATTCTGGCAAGGTTGGATGAATTTTTGAAAGCGCATCACTGGTTAATCAGTTATTCCGAAAATGGAGAAGAAAGTTATACCTATCCGTAGAAATAGTTCCATAAGGGAAGGAGTGACCAACTAGCAATTTCCTAATTGCTCTGTTGCCCTAATTTATCCAGCTATTTCTGTGACATCCAGACTGTAACAAAACTGTGCCCACTGAAATACATCTTAGGTCTTGAACATTCCGCAAAGGTCAGAAGAGTAACTTTTGGAATAAGACACTAATTATGGGAATAGGTTCCACATGCAAAGCCTTGTATTACTGGCATGTTTTCCTTATATGTCTTTTTATTGCATTTTATAACAATGACTGTTATCTACTGAGGAGCGTAACCTTCCCTGTGGCAGAAACAGTCTGGAGTTTTGTCTTACCTTTAGAAATGTCTTAGACCCCAAAAAGAAGTGTGCAAAACATGTTATGTGTCTATACAGTCACAGTGGCTTCTTCGTTAATACATAAAATTTGCTCACCAATCAAGATGTGCCCAAATTCTTTTTTACTCAGCTTTTAGACATCCTGCACTGACAGGTTTGGTTTTTTCTGAAGTCACGCAGTCTGTGCATGTGTGCGTGGGCATGGGTGTGAGAGAGAAAATGCAAAGCACCCGGCAGACATTAGTCACTTTTTGCCGTAGTGCGTTGGAAGGTACTCAAATTCTAGGTTGTAAAAACATTGTGATGCACTCTGTAGACTGGGGGCCCATGAGGTTCAGTACTGCAGCTGCTGATTTGATAGCTGAGGCACTTTTTCAGGTGTGTCTGTCTTTTCTCCTTTTCGCTCTGAGTACCTCCGTGTGCATGTGACAGCGGAGACCACCTTTGTTGCAACAGGCAAAGCCACAAGCTTTCCAGGCAGCAGATAGAAATCCTGGTCAATAGCTCCAGCATTTTTGTCAGCATGCTCTTTAAGTCACTGGGCATGGGTAGCAAAGAGAAGAGGGATTCAGCAGAATTAAGGTCAGAGAGACAGGTCACACATATTAACGCGCCTATACAGGGAACACCAGGGGATAAAGGAGCAGAGAGATCAGGATCCTATTCCCTCTGTCATAAACAGAATTTTTTCTGAATGTGAACACCAAAGAAAAGTGAACCTTTGCGGAGGACATTTCCTCTCAGTGCTCTCACTGATTATGCAGGTTTTAAGTGTTGTTAATTCAGATGGAATATGTCATGCAGTTCTGCAGCTGGATGGCTGACCCACTTAAAGCCCTGCGGTGCAACTCAACCACCCTTGTAACTCTCTCTCTTAGCCTGCCCTTTAGGTGTACTCTAGATGCCTCCCTACCTTGAAAGCTGATATTGCAAAACCCCTGTAGCTAGCATCTGCAGCAGATGGAGTTCTTATCCTGGGTTGAATATACAGATGGGTGCAGATCAGCCAATCATCCCTACAAATTACATTTTTCCCCTTTGTGTGGTGTGTACATCTGTGAATTTTTGGTAAGACTCCTCTATGCCATGTAGGAATGTCACTAAAGTTATAAAATTCTATTTCCTGTATATATCTTTCCTATGTGTATATTGTTTAGGGGAGAACAAGAGTGAGACCATGAATGACAATGAGAGGTGAAACAAATTCACTTGGCTAGCATTGAGGGTGTTCTTCTACTTAGGATTAAATAAAATAAAGAATGAACAATGTCACGTCTGTTATAAATATCTTCATCCTTTAT
This sequence comes from Melanocharis versteri, assembly GCA_013397845.1. Taxonomy (NCBI): domain Eukaryota; kingdom Metazoa; phylum Chordata; class Aves; order Passeriformes; family Melanocharitidae; genus Melanocharis; species Melanocharis versteri. Next base: position 547,658 of record VZTG01008543.1, on the reverse strand, counting down.
GCAGAATTGGTATGAGTAGAATGCTACACTGGCAATGTTTTGGCAGATTTTACACCTTTACGCTTATTTCTCTGTGTTTGATTCTGTACTCACCTTTTGCAGGAGCATTATGATTATGTGTTTCATTAATAATGGCTGTCTGAGATTCTTAACATTTAGGATAATTCCTCATATTGGAAAAACATGCACTCTGATACATAATGTGCGAACACAACAAAAAGATGTTTCCTACCCAAAGAATAATGTTGTATGCATTCACAGCACTTCACAAAATCATTGTCCCTAAACTGGCAGAGGATAGCAAAGGTTAGAAGTACATGGGTATAAGTCACCATCTATTTATCTCTGGGTGACTTGGAGATCAAAATAACATGGGATATTTTGAATGATGATAACAATTTTGGAGGACTTATCTCAGCCAATTTTGTTCTACATGTTTTAAATTCTAGCCTGGTGATGTTAACTCAAGAGCATTGCCAGGGTGGAGTTGGGAGCCTGCCATTGAACATTGATTTTCCCAGTATCTCACAATTACAGCAACATCTGTGCTAAATAACTTTTACTGATTGTCTGTGAAGAGTTCACGGACAATGTATCTTACTCAAAGGTCCTCTTTCTTACCTGTGCATGAGGAAGTTGTAATGATCGTGCAGTAGGATATTCTTTGAGGGCGATTGAGATTGAAGTTTCTTGAGGCTTTCCTTTTTATATTCTTTTGATGACATCTTTGTAGATACACCTAAATTTTCTTATCTGTACCAGTGTATTTTGCCTAGGTCTCTAAAAGCATTTCCTTGCCTGTAAGATTTATAAGTAGTTGATAAGTCATTTATTTTCCCACCTTCATAAATTCTCAATATATTAAAAAAAAAACCCCCAAAAAACAGCAACAAAAGCATGAGTGTGTGATGAAGTTATAAAATATACTCCTACTGCAAAGAGCAGCAAAGAGAAGCCGTGTGTCATAATGAATTCTATAGAAGGGGCTGCTAAACTGGCTCTGCCCTAGCTCAGTGCTCATGTTTTGGGTATGGGGCCATGTAATAGTGAAGAGAAATGAAACAGAAACTGAAATAGTCTGGAAAGCAAAATAACACATCCCCCAATTTTGTTTTAGAGAGCAGGCTGCATCCAAGCTTCCCAAAATGCTTTACAAAAGTGCTCATTAATTAATCAGCCTGTGCAGCACCCCTGTGAGATGGATGCATGTTGTTGCCTGCATCATTTCATGCATGCAGAGAGCTGAGCTTGCCCTGGGTGATGCACCAACCCAGCAGTGTGGGTGAGGAGGGAACACAGCACACCAAAGCTTCCACCAATTTCCACACCAATTTCCATGCTGACCAGTTTATACTGGACTTCATGGTTCAGCCTGAGGCTTGGGCTCTGCCTGACAGTACCACAGTGCAGGTCCCACTGAACAGAGAGATTTAAAGACTTAAGAAACAAAAAATAGGGGTGGAGAGAAAAACATTTTTCTCTCATGAGAATGTATCACTAGTAATGCAATGCTGAGTACTCCGTGCTTCCAAGGACCCCCCCGATTTGGAGGGGAGGAAGAGTAGGAAGTTGCACCTGTTCCTGCAGACCTGAGGATTCAGGCAAAGTATTGTCATACAAGCAACCTGAAGTGTTTGTAAGAGGCCCAACAGGGAACCTGTAGGCATAAGAGTCTGAGGAGATAGTTCCAAAAACAGCACAGGATATGAGGATGAACTCACTGAGAAGGAATATCCTGGGCCTTTTTTCCACTTCAATTAATAGTTTTCTAGTAGAGTACCAAGCCTTATATTCTTTTAAGATGCTTATTTTACTTGCTACTTATATTTTGAAAACTTGCCTAGAAGTTAAATTTCTAAATCTAAAAAAATAAACTACCCAGGGAGCATTCTGCCTTGCCTGCATGATCTGTAATGCCAAAATCATCCGGAACTTTCTGTACTACTTTGCTCTTCTCCAGTTATTAAGCTATACTGAGGAAGCTGCCTTTCTGAAGTATCTCAGAAATAACACAAGAGAAAAAGCAGGGGTTAGCATATCCCTTTCATGCAGGACCCTGGCAACTTCCTGAATTTTCATAGAAGACAAAGACTGATAAAGCCCTGATATTTTTAAAGGCATCATCTCCATTTTCTCTATATTCTGTTTAAAAATTCCAATGTTATCTTAAACAGAGATAGTTTTGTACTTAATCTTGAAACACACAGAATCTGTAATTCCAGTAAACTCCTTTATCTGTTTACAAGGTTCCCACGCTGTTAACTTCTCCTGTCAGACAGGTTTATTTTGAAAGGAAACTTCAAATGAATTTGTGTCTCTTGCAAGCAATGAAGTTTCCTTGTGAGAAATTGAAAGCAAAATTAGGTAAATTGTGGATCAGCTGTTTTTTAAACCCCCAGCTGAGAACCACAGGATATTCATAGTCCTCAAAAAAGAGCTATTAAATGGATTTTTAAAGTTTATTTCCATCCATTGGTTTATAATATATTTATATTTAGCATTTCAGCTAGTATGTGGGCTTCCAAACAACTTTGTCAATTGAAAACTTCTGGATGCTGTTATAACATCAAACATTATAAGCTAAGTGGAATATTACAAGATGATTCAATCAGGCTGACTAACATGCACGACATAATTCTCTTGAAATCCACGTTCAATCACTGTGATTGAAATGGTTCACCCTTCAAAACAAATACATTTTGATTATTTCAGCTTTTCCCTTTCTGTTCAATTCTTTGCAAGTCCATTGCATCTCTCTGTGCAAATGTCTCTTAAGCCTTTATGATCATTAGGTGATTTACTGTGACTCTCTTTGATAAGAGATGCCTAATAGCAGTTTTCATTAATAATAACTGACTCTTACATGTCATTCTACTCACCAGTGAAAATATATTGACATAGAGCATGCCAGCTGCATGCAGGGAACCTGCAGGTGAAACTTGAGATCGAAGCATATTCCTGAAACTGCAGGGGGAACTTAGAGGGGCAAAAAGTACTTTACTGAAGTGGGATTTGTCTGACGTGGTAGTTAATGATTAACCAGGGTCATGAAGTATTACAAGAACTTTCATAACCAAGTGAAGTTTGTACATTATTAAGGCAATTCCTTCAACTGTGGAGACAGGAAGGTATTTACATGTGGAGGATATTGCTCCCTCAAACCAAAGCTGGAGAGAAACTGCAAGGTTGCACAGGAGTCTTGTGGACCACCCATGTTCATATCACAGTTCATATCACGCCTTCTCTTCCTCAGCATGTAATTTGAGGGAGTAGGACATGCCCTGGAATGGCTTGACAGAGGGTCTGGGGTTGAATATGATCAACCCTCCCTGGTTATCACTGAGTTTGCACCTTCCTACAATGCTTATACTGCAGTTGAAACCTATGATTCTGGGTCATGGAGACACACAGTGGTAGGTCAATGTAGCTGGCTCACGTCCACTGTGGTTAACTGCCCCAGCCCCCAGCCCCCTGCCCTTTATCGGCAAAAGTTAACCCTGCCATCCTCTCTTGGGTCTTAGCTCGATGGCACTTGACACAACTGGTATTTGCTTAACCTATTCAGTTGGCTGGGCAAATAACTCCTCTTTCTGTAGCTTCTAGTAGACGTTTCTTTTCTAGGCAACTTCTGTTATATTCAGCCCATTTCATCTGAATCCTGCTGCAGGTTCATTTCTTTCCCAAGTCACTCTCTGTACCTTGCCGTATTAACAGGCAGTTGTCTCCTCTGTATTCCCACCTGCTGGTGCATTTCTGCTAGCCCTTTGTTTGAGCCATGATGTTTGTGCATTTATTCTGCAAAACTCTGATAATATGTATTTAGGGAATGTGCCTCACGGTTAGTTAAAAGCTTTCATGAGCAGTAACCATGCCTCCCACTGCCGTGGTTGTTTTTGTATGTGGAGCAATACTCATGGACTTTCTTTACCAGTAGTACTTACAATGATTGTTATAGCCTGTTGTCTTTTTTAGCTTATCTAAACAATTGAAACACAAAAAGGACAAAAACCAAACAACTTTCAGTTTAAAAAGTTGTTTAAAAAGGCTCTTCGTATTTGAAAAATATTTCTTCTTTGAGCCTCTGCTTCAGATTTTGCATATTATGAATGCTTGATAGAAGGGAAAAACAAGCTGTACATTTCTGTTTCATGTATTGGCAACAAAACTGCAAGATAAATCCTGAATGCAGATTTTTTATTATTGATGACAGAGTAATTGAAACAGCACAGCTGGATTTTCAGATCTCGTTGCATAGATCTAAATGACTATATAGATTATGAAGCAGTGGAGAGTCAGCTGCTATCTCTTTTCGCATTTTCTGTTATATTTATGTGTTGCTCTAGGTTTCTCTCTCTCTTTTTTTTTTTTTTTTTTTTTTTCTTTTTTTTTTTTAAATCCATAACTCTTTCCAGTTCATTTCTGGTGTTAGAGGTGGTGTGAGAAGAAAGAAATGAGAACAGGTATCAATGACAACATGCCTATACACAGCTTTTCAGAGGCAATCTGTGGGCACCTTCACTATAAACACCATTGACAAAGTTGTTTGGCAATATTGCACATTACTCCAAGATCAACTACAAAAGATATTGAGGCAAGGAAGAGAATAACCTATACAAAAATAGTTCAAGATGCGATTTTTACTGTTTTAACTTACTTCATTCTTAATTTTTGTATGTTTACCTGCTTCTCATTAGATTGAACTTGATATTCTCTTTCCTGTGAAAGGCTAATATGTAGGCTTTTGAATCAAAAATATTTCTTGATGGGGCTTTTCAGAACATGAGTCCTTTTCACTCTCACCCACATTCATGTGACTCAAAGATAGCTAAAAACAGTTTTCATGTAACTAAGAGTTTACTCATGTGTTTTGGACTTTTATCTACTTTGGAAATACAGTCTACAGTGAAAAGGAGAAATTTTAAATAAGGGGTTTGCTTCTTGTGGAAAGTTAAGAAGTAGGCCATAATATGCTTAAGCATCAGCCAGGTAAAATCCACCTTAGGCTACCTGCAAGCCTATTTCTGCCCCATTTTGTTGACCCAGGTTTGTAAAATACTTTTCTAATTCATCTGTTTCTAAAAAGAGACTAAGCTTCAGAATGATTTTTGGTGTGTAGCCGGTTTGTTACGAGTCAGACTGAGACTATCCTTGAGACTGGGCTTGCCTGCTACTCATGGCTACAAAATCTTTTGTGGCTTGGCTGCCTGCAGCCACTGTGTGCATGAGCGTGAGGTGGAGCATCCTTGTTTGTAGCCATTCCTGGAAGCCATCGGGTGGCATGTACTCCCTCCAGCTGGTCACAGTGCAGTATCCATGGGAAAAGACAAACACACGGGAAGGAAACGATCTGGGTGTTTCCCTTTGGAGAGGAGGTGATGTTTAAGGTTAACAAGGCAGCAAACAGTGTGCTAAAATAAGGAAGTGCTGTCTTGGGAATCTCCTTTGTTACACTGTGTGCTGCGTCAGCTATGCCTGTCACTTGTCAGTGCAGTGAACGATTACTGATTTTGTGTTGTCTGAATATGGCACACTGTAAAACACCGTGGTTCAGGAGCTGTACCACGAGCAGTTCTGGCATCAGTGCAGCCAAGATTGGGCTGCAAAGTAACATGTCAACCCAGGTACCTGCCCTTCTTATGGACCAGAGCCCAGAGTTTGCCTGAAATTATCACTCATGTCAATATAAACTTGGGGTTTTTTCAAACAAGGAAATAAAAACAGTGGGATGCAGGGAAAAGAGAAGATCGCCTGACTAAAATCTTACTTGCTTTATCTTCTGTAGTGCTATGTGGTCCACCATGCCTTGCTGGTTTTCTGCTGGTGTGAGTGGGATAGCACAGTGGAGAAAGGTATCCTACAGAATAGAAATGATGCACTTGGGAGACTGAAGACAGCAACTTGGCCAAACTGTCAACAAATCAGAATGCTTTCCTAGAAGGCCATATGCCAGGTGGCATTGGCCAAATGTATTCCCTGTGCCACCCTATTGACTCCAGTGCAGTTGCTCCAGAGATAGATTTGGCTCCTATTCCTTGGAAAGCTGGTGGAAGAGAATGTTTTTATTTAACTTTTGGCAAGGCTTGTGACTGAGCTGTGGTGTATTTTATGTCCTCTAGCTTTTGACATGCACTTTTAATTATTCTTAATAAATTTTAATTGGAGCAAGTATCTTGAAATACTTAACTAAAATATAAGTTATAGCTTTGATCTGTGCCAACCATTGGAGGATTTGTCAACCTAGCATTGGAAGTAGGGGATGAAGACCTCTAAAATGAAATTAGCAGATATTTAACAAAAATAAATAAATTATGTCCAAGCATTTTTTATGTCTTTAGTGTGTCACACAAATAATTAATCATATTTTCTTCTGCATGGCATATATTTTTAAATGGCTTTTCCACAGAGATATCCTGCTATTTATTTCCACTGAACAGAAGTATAGATGACAGTATATCAACCTGAAGTAAGTATTTGCAACTCTCAGCTCAGCAACTAATTGTCAGTAGTTGTAACAGTTGTACTATTTATTGCACACTGCAGAACAGTGAACTTTCGGATTTCTTTTAGTCCTTGTGTCTGCTAACTTTTCAGTGAATATAATAATGATGGTGTCTATTTCTTCTGATCTGCAACACCTAAGAAAGAGAGGAAAAATTTACTCTGTCGTAAAGCAGGAAGCCAAAAAACCAAGAGGGCTACCCAGTATGCTGTACAACCCAGGAGTTCTAACTCTTAGTCTAGGGTTCTGTTCACTGTTGGACTGCCCAGATCTAACAGTCTGATTCCATTTTCAATTGCCTTACTCCCTGTTTCCAGGAAAAAAGCACCTAGTAGTTATGGCAGTACTGGAAATCTGATCTGCCAGTATATAGTTCTCCTCAGCTGGAAGAACCATCTCCAGGTCCTCAGACCCCAAGAAAGATTTGTAGGAGTGTGAGTGCGATCAGTGGGGGATAGCTTGTCACAAAGCCTGTTCATGAGAATGTTCTTAAAGTATAATGGTAAATGCTGAGTTACTACTAACTCAGAGCACATCAGTACTGCTCTAATCCTGTTTGGAATACCAAATTCGTCAAGGCTGCTCCATAAACACCAGGTCAATGCTGACAGAAGCAAGTGGATTGAACACAACCCTTCAGAACTACAGAGGGAATTTTAAGAACTCCCCTAAGGGCATGGACAAAAATCCTTTTACTCAAGGCCTGTAATCAACTTTGGTGCCTCTTCTGTAGCCAGGCCTATCTCCCCACAGCTCATCTGCCACAGGAGCTTGAAGTGTGCTGGAAGGGAGCAGAGTAGCTCCCTGTATATATATGATAGCTGGTGGTTCTAGACAGAGAGACCCTGAGCTTGGCAGGGGACACACACACCCCAGGTGGTGGAGCAGAACAACATGAGGGGTGTTTGCACCCTCTGTTATTCTCAGCTCCCTTGGCTGGCTCAGCTCTGAGGGGAGAGCAGTAAGGGCGTTCTCCAAATTTAAGGCTATTCTCCAAACAAGCATGAACAGTTTTGCTGGACACATTTCTTTCTGCAGCACCTAGACCAGCTTGGCAGCAGTACAGCTGAAAGATTAGTGCAATCTAATTAACTCCCTTAAAGCTTTTGATCTATAAGACTGCCACTCCTTTTACCTTGTGCACCTTCTGTGTGAAAGTAAGATGTGCCTGCGACTACAACATTCAGAAATGCTGAAGCTAATAACGTCCATCCTCCAGCATCACTGCTGTTAAATTATGCTGTCATTCTAGTGTATTCACACCAATATCATTCTGCTCAATCATGAGGAGATCCATTTATTATGAGAAAATCTCTCTCCTGTACACACCAATTATTCCACATAGGATGGATTGGAAGCAGGTCCTATAATTATACCCTAGTCAACCAGTCAAGTCTATAAACAAAATCTTTCACTCTTTTATTACCTATTTTGCTTTCATCTATTATTCTCCAAATGTTTATAGAAGTTGTGTGTGTGTGTTTTAATCCATCAGCAGCTGTATATTTTTCAAGTACAAATGCCCTAAAACTGTGGTTATTTTTCATAAGGTTTCCAAATGCCCTTCCTGTTTTCTTCTTCTGTCAGCCAGAGCAGAATAAGTCATTAAAGGCAGAATAAATTATACTGCTAATTAACAATATGATTGGTGCCCTGGAAACCTGCATTTTTTTCTGCCATTATTATTGGGAAAGAAGTTCAATGGTGAAATACCCAGCTCAGTCTCTCCCTTTTAGTCCCTTCACAGTCTGTCTGTATCTCTCAATATTCAATTTTCCTCTGTTCAAATAATTAATTAATTTTACAGAATCAATGCCATCTCTACCAGTATAATGTTTGGTATTTTTTTTTCCCATGTCTAATCTTTTAATTTGCTTGGATTTGGGGTTTTTTGGTTGTTTGGCTGCTTCCTTTTTTTTTTTTTAATATCATTGAAGCTATTAATACCAATATTTACACCAAGTTATGTTTCTTTCTCACCAAATTTGGGTCATATTTGGACATCTTCAAGTGTTTCATGCAGACCTGTAAATTTTGCCATTTGCCATTTTTGGGAGCATTGGATACCGAGGCTTTCAGCCGAATAACAAATGTCTTTACAGCTCTTGGTTTGAAACAATGGAATCCATTAGAGACTGTGATATTGAACCATATTGACCTGCACGTCTGCGGAGGGCATTGCAAGGTCATTGCTGGTAGGAGTCTTCTCATTTCCTTTGTTCTCCTGCAAGTAGATGTCCTAAGCCTGAGCACTGTGTCAGCTTTTACCTAGCCTGGACGAGAAATTGCTTTGCCCACCTATAAAACTTTTAGATACCTTAAAAGAAAATATTCGTTTGAAGTTGGGTTCTGCAGTGTCAGGTACTCAGATTCAAATTCTTATTCTGCACGACTCTTCCATCATTGCTGCTTTCAGGTGTACTGTCTGTTTTCAGGTGAGTATTTAGACTACTTTTTAGAGCTCTGCCTGTACACCACAACTCACTAGATAAAGAGTTTGAACCTGAGTCTCTTACAGAGCCTTTTGAGTGCTATGAATGACAATAAAACTGTCCCCCCTAAAAAGAAGGAAAAAAAAGAAAAAAATAGCTAAAATGTTAGTGTTATTACATATCTCTTTTACAGCATAGGTTATGCTTAGGTCAATTCTTGCCAGAATTGAGTAAGAGCATCAGCAAACCTTACACATCTCAGGAAATACTGTCAGGCTTATTTCCAGAAGAGCTCCTTGTCGGTGTTTAGACCAACTTCCTTCCCTGTATTTCTTAGTGGGAGGTCAAGATACAAATTGGCACAAAATCTGCACACAAAACAAGTTAGAGGTTTTTCCTCCAGTGCCAACACTGTGGAGACAAATGCGTGGACCCATTTACAAGAAGTGATGCAGGAAGTTTCTGGAATGATGGGGACCAAAATTAAGCTGAGTAAGTTCAGGGTACGGCTTGATGGTAGGGCTAAGACCTGTAAACCTGGCAGGCTATAGGACTCGCAGCATTATATGCCCAAGATAAGAGGCTTGAGTTCCTAGGCTGCCAGTGTTGTAAGTGAAAAGTAATCACTTTCTCCAGAAGGCAATGCATCGCTTTGTACAGCCTGGAAACAGGAGTTATGTGAGTCCAGTGCACGGAAAGGTTCAAGCATGGCATCTGCAACCCATCAGCTGTTCTCGCCCACTCTTGTTTTTCTGCCTTTAAACACTGAGCTATTAACCTGTCAGTGAGGTAGGCACTATTGTAGCTTTTCATCTTGTATATTTATTTCAATAAAGCTTTTTTTTAATATATTTTCCACACTTGGATGGTTCTGCTAACACCTTCTCAGAATAATTCCCACTCTGCATTTGTCAAGGCAACTTGTGCTAAAGGAATGCAATGAACAACGAGGCTTATAAATAGCAGAAACTAAAACAGTTATTCAGGTAGTGAGGTTAGAGCCATAATATGGTTGTACAAAAAAAATGTCCTGTTCTGTGGCCTCAGGAAGCTTTCTAATGTGTCTTTCTGAAAAGGAAAAGGCCCTCCATACACCCAGAATTTTTGAATAGCAAGCTGTCATATACACTTCAGAAATATCCACAAAATCTAACTCGTGCCCTAATGCAAGTAGTCAGTTAAAAACATAGCAACCAGAAACGGACAAATTCTAGTAATCAGTGCTGTGTCCCTCCTCGACTGGAAAATCTTCTTTTCTTTTTTCTCTCTTTAATCTGAATATGTTAATGGAAGTGGTCGTGCTTTCCAACACAATGTTAAGGAACAGGTCTATCTGCTCAGGAGAACTACTGGTGTGCCTTAGCAGCAAAAACTAGAATGTCTTTCTTGGCCTGTTGTTTTACCCTTATTTCTAGCTAGGATATTTGTGATTTTTTTTTCCCAGCATTTGTATAATGATTTTGAGATGGACGAAAATGAGACCAGTGAGTGTGGCTGTTGAAGTTTTTGCTTTATGTACTGCTTCTCAACCATATCTAGTATTTGGTCTAGGTTGCCTATATATCTGATCACCTGGATTTTTTTCCAAAAGAGAGAAACAGTTTTGAAAACTGTTTGGGAAAACAAACAAACAAACAAACAGACAAAAGGTAGCAGTTGAATCAAAGCTGTAGGGTTATATCTCAGAAAATAGTACTAAGGTCATGATACTCTCAGCAGTGTGTTTGGCACTGCACTCTCCTGAACTTCCCCCGACAGATGCCTGTTGCCTGAAACTTTGATGGGAGCAGTCACAACTAAATCAGTGGCGGTATTGATGTTATTTTCCGGTAGTTCTTTTTGTCCCGACCAAAGCAATAGACACATTCATACTGAGATCAGAAAGTACCACAAGCCAAAGAAAGGAAGGGAATGTAGACTATTTTGCTTAGAAAATGATGCATTTTTAAGATAGGCTAGCAAGGCGTAAACTGAAGAAAACTAAACTAAATAAACTAAGAAAATTAAACATCATGTTTATGTTGTCAGGGTAGCTTTTTGTCTTTATTTTAATTCTGCTGAAACAAATATTCTTTTCTTTCTGCCATTGACTGGAACAGTGCAAAAAACCATTTGTGTAGGCATATATGCCTAGGGTCATTTTCAAACACATGCACACTGTGCTGGTAATGTGGCTGGGTGTGCTTGTTCCCCATGGCAGGAGTTTCCTCCTCTGGGTGACTGTAGAGAAACTTCTGCCTCTGTGTTGATGTGGGCTGCAGGAATCTCATATGCTGCCTTCTTTTAGTAGGCATTGACACAGTGAGTGTGGACACTGGGAACAGCAGTGAAACCTGCCATAATTCAGGTTTTCAATACACTCAGAATTCAGGGCAGAAATGTTTGCAGTGGAGTCACAGCAGCTACCTGGGCAGCTGTCGTGCTGGATGAGGTCACTGGGGAGGAGATGGTAGGACTAGTGCACTGTGCAGTTTCCAGCAGTATCAGGTCATGTGTTACAAACTCTGCCTCATGTTTTCCAGTGCTTTGGTGGAAGGGTACAAAATCTCACAAATTATTTTCAAAAGAGAGCCCTTAAATGCAACAGATTGGCAAAGGGCAATATCTTTGCACAAACGAGGTTGACCGATTACAACTCAGCAGCAAGGGAAAGGTGGAAATTTTGGAGACTTTCAAAGGTCAGGAACTGCTGCATGTACCATGATTCTGTATGGACATGGGCTAGAAACCTTGTATGTGTTTTCAGACATCTTGGCCAGGTTATGGAAACCTATTTTAAGCTCCCAGACATGCACTTAGGCAGGAGAATTAAAGTACTTTGCTTTTCCCAAAGGTTCTGAATGTCTCCTGTGGAGATGAGTTCAATATGTCCTTCCTTGGTATAACAGGGCACATTTAGTTTGGGTTCTTAATGGATGGGTGCCTTAACCGCTCAGATCAGACTGTACTACTCACTTTCCCCAGGCCACCTGCATCAAACGTGACATTGAACTGATCCAACACTGAGCAGTCTCTCCAGCAATTGAATATCCCGAGCTGGAAGGAACTCTCTAGGATAATTAAAGAGATAGGTTCAAGCTGTGCAGGGGGAGGTTCAGGTTGGACATCAGGAAGAATTTTTCACTGAAAGGGTTGTCAAGCATTGGGACAGGCTGCCCAGGGAAGTGGTGGAGTCCCCATCCCTGGAAGTATTCAAGAAATGAGTGGGTGTGGCATGTAGTGCCATGGTTTTGTTGATATGGTGGTGTTCGGTTAAAGGTTGGACTCTGTGATGTAGGAGGTCTTTTCCAGCCTCAGTGATTCTAAGATTCTGTTATTAAATTGATGTTTTATGTTTCACAGGAAGTATTTTCTCACTAAGTCCCTTAGAATTAGGGTCCTGCAACTTTCCTATTTCAGTGGAAGAAATAACTATGTTGCTTTGTGATTACAAAAATGGGAAAATCTTGTAAATGCAGGGTTCCACTTATTCATCTATTTGTAAGCGTTGTCCCTCTTCATTGTTCTTAAAGTCTTTCACAGATCTCATTGTCATTTAATTAGCTGCTCTCTCCCTCTCTTGTAGTTGTAATTAGTGAAATATATAAATATTGCTTCATTAGTTTTTCTTAGTTATTTGCCAATAAGTTTAGTATATAAGAAGTAGCTGGGTGAAGAGATGAGTAAAATTTAAAAACCTGAAAGAATAATTGCAAGTGGATAAAGTGAGTTTGAAATTGTTTGTTTTGCTCCAGATAATCTGCAGAATGATAATCCTCTGCTTTTGTATTATTTATTACTTGTCATACAGTAAAAACCGAGATGTTTACTATTCTTTAGAACAAGATTTTTAGATGAATGATGAACCACACTGTATGCAGAATACCATCTTCACCATTTATTGGACTGCCAAATTAAAGGAGACTAAAATAAGACTATGATTTTTCAGCAAGTGTAGGTGCTAAATTTAAAAAGAAGGAACAAAATCCAGTCCTATGCCGTTTAGACCACAGGGATTAATTATACTGAAAATCAATACAAATGTAGGAAAGAATCAGCTTTCTTTTGGCTCATAACAGCTTGTCTATGTGACGTAAACTGTGACAATGTCAGCTCTGCTGTCACTGGGGGCATCTAGCAAGGAAGTAAGAGACTCTGCAAGCAGGAAACAAAGACAACCTGGCATTCACCCTTTACTGAGTCATAGTGGTTCTCTAATTTTTACATAGCCGCAGAAACCAAGCTGAATAATGATCCAGGAAATCACAGGTTATGCAGTACAGAAAATAAAGCAATCTCCTTCTATCTCTGTAGGTGGGATGCCCTGTTGTGCACACACCCACCCCCTAGTCAACAGCTCTAATGAGTGCGTCCATCCATGCAAAGCATTTGATAGAAAAGAATTTCAAGATCACTTTCCATGCCATTCCCCTTGAAACAATTCTCTGCCAGTGTGATTCCCCAGGGCTAAGCAGAAGCATGTAACAATTAATCCCAGAAGTGGCTTAATAGACAGTACGGATTCATAGAAAATCCCTGGGTGATACTGAGCCCAGGTGGTCACACACACTGAAGTCCTCAGCCCGATTTAACAGTGTGACTTTAGGGTTTTCTCTTGAAACCAGTGTCATCTGGTGATTCCCCAGACTCAGGTGAACCTTCACGGTTACTCCTACCTGAGAGTGAACAGAATATGCACTGCTACTGCGTCTCCAAGTTCCACTTTCTCTCTAAAGAGACAGTAAGTGAGGGATTTCAAGACCATCATATACAAGCTCGAGGAAAGTCAAAGTAATAGGAGCCAAATAACAACATATCCCTAGCATAGGTTTTTGTTTTGACAATCAAGAGTTTCATTTATGAGGAAGTTTTGTTCTCGTTTTATAGTGCTACTTTGTTGCTGCTTTAACCCTTAACAAAAAGCTTCATTGTTCTTCAGAAATTCTGAGTTTTCCAGAGATGCTATTCCAGCTGACTGCAAAGGGATATACAGCCAGGAAGCGAGAGTTTGTGAAAAAGAGCAATGGCAGGGATATATTTATGATCCGTACACTACCTGGGCCATTTGTAATTTTTAGATGGAGTCATTATGTGACTAAGTAATATCTGCCATGTTCAATCCTTCCAGTTAGTGTAAACTTTGGTTATCTCAGAGCCTTACATCACGTGGCAAGAAATCTGTCCATAGTCCTAGTATAAGAAAAGGTCTCAGTTTGGTTGTTCTTAATAAATTTTGGGTTTAGAGGAAGGCAGTGGGTACTGAGGCTTTAGCTATCTTGCTCATTCTTTGTACATTTCATCACTGTTTTCCTGAAACAAGAGACACGGTTTTCCAAGAATGGCCAATTCATGTTATTGGTCAGCATCTGCTCACAGGTGTTAACACAACAGTTCCTCATCCATCTCCAATTTCACCCTGGGTCACAAGGGGCTGTTGTCAGCCAGACATCCACGTTGTGGCTGAGTTCATCTGAGCTAGTGACCACCCTGTTTCACTGTGCAATCCATGGTGAGAAAGAGGCTGGCCAAGAGGTTGCCTCAACCTATGCAGGCACCTGAATTAGGAGGAACTGCACTAAAAGCTATGCTATAAAAGCAGCCACGGTGAGCTGTCTCTGACAGAGACCTATACTGGAGGCATATAAAATCAGATCAAATTATTCCACCCTAGAGTTCTGTAGTTCAGTGTTGCCTCAAACTTCTGAGCTACTTGAATCTAATTAAAATCCCCTCCCTTATGGGCTTGGCTGAATCCTTTGTATTTTACTTTCTATCCCTGAAGTAGCTCAAGTCCCCACACCAGTGAGTCTCTTGTGAAGTCCCAGATGGATTTTTCTTTGGCTGACTTTGCCTTGTTTACCCAAGACAGATGCGTAGCATGTATTTTTCCAAATCACTACACGGACATAAGTATTTGCTGTAAAATAAGATTTATTTTACATACCTTAAGTTTAAGGTCTCTCTGTTGCTAGGGTCAGTTATCTATTTCCTGTTCCTTAGCTAGAGATAAGCAACAACTGTGAACACTGGAATGCTTATTCCCAATACTCATACCAAAGTCTGGGCACTTGCTGAAATGGATTCAGACTTCTTACTAAAGGATCAAGCTTTAAAGCTCAGACAAGTTGTCCATTTGCTATTTTTTTTTAGACAGGAGTATTTTCTTATTTTGTTTGAGATGGAAAAATCTGTGTCCTTATAGTAAGACCCTCTTTTGGTACCAGACAAAACCACAAAATACAGAGACAAGGAAAGCTAAAATAAATCACCAGTGCCATTGTTACTAATTGGTATCCTTGTTAGCAGGCTCAGCGGAGATGCCAGAAAATTAATGCATATATACAAAGACACAGAAGCAGACTTGAACCCACAATTTACAATGAATAATTTATTCAATTAATTTAGCTTGCTTTTCTTCTCAGCAAAACAGATTACAATTTTCTTAAATTTATTCATTATTCAGAAGTGTTCAATAAAAAATACTTATTGTTTTCACTGATTACAAATATTGTAGTACTGAACTGGGTTGTTAAGTTCGATTGAAGAACTTGAAGTAGCACACATTCTTTCACTTTTTTTTCTTCTCCCACTAATTGGATGGACAAGCAAGCACTTAAGGCTCACGCATACGCCAGTGAGAATTTAAAATTTCCTGTCAGCAGGTATTCAAAATGCACAATTTTAAAGTTACTTTCTAAGAAGATTTTTACCGTTTTTTTTAGGCAAGAAGGGTCGAAAGCAGTGGAGACCTGGCTGCCCAATACTAAGGGTAGCTCTGGTCTAGTGTTATAAGTTGCAGAAGCACATTCTTTAAAATAAAATAAAATACGTAGATTTTATTTTATTTTATTTTATTTTATTTAGAACAGTAAGTATGTGACTGTCTTGGGGGGATAGCTGCCTGTGTTGCAATTATTTATGGGGTGTTTTTATCATAACTATCAAACCAGGCATTTTTGTTCACTCTCCTCAGGCTTCCTCTTTCCCCATTCTCTTTAAATTTGTAAATGTTTTGGAGTTATTTTAGGATTTGTTTGAAACCTAAGGTTGCTAGTTTAGCAAATTAGCTTCTGCCACACCCTAGCAAAAGCCTGCAGTTTCAGTAAAAGGCAAGTGCCACGAGGAAAGATGAAAAAAGAGAAGATGAAGAAGTTGCGGTTGTTTGTCCTGCAATCCTCAGCCACAGATGAACGTCACACTACAGCATGTGCCACACTGGAGTTGCGGTGGCACACCTGTAAAAACACACGCCAGCTACTGATACTCTTGAAGAACGAGCCCTGTGAGGAGTGGTGCCGCAGAGCGCGGGGCCCTGGGCACTCAGCTTCCCCCTCCAACATCTGCTCCAGCTGCTCCCACAGCTTTTCTGGATCTGGAACCCCAGTGAACAGGAAGCGCTCTCTGGCAGGATTTGAACTGACCCCAAACCCTCACAAGCCACGTGCCTTCCCAAAGAAAGATGCCTCTCCTCCCCCTGCCGTGTTTCCAGCCCTGCTGTGGGAGCAGGGGGAGCCCAGCTGGGGGGGATGCCACGCTCTGCTGTATCCATCCTGCTCCCAGCTATGCCGATTAGCAGCGATATCAGGCTCTTGATATCCCACCGATACAACATCATTCTGCAGCCCAGCAGGCAGGCAGAATTTGCAGCCATGGCAATAGTGCCAGCTGGGTCATTACACACAAACCCGACATTCTCTTAGTGTTTACCGTGATTTTTAAGCAAATTCTTTTTTACTGTATTGGTGCCTCTTTGTGTGTGTGGTGTGGTATCTTCCAAAGCAGGAATATTCTTCACAACAGTGAATATCAAGTCGGTATTGCAAAGTGATCATTGGAAAGTTTTGTTTGATTTTTCTCACTCAGTCATTAAGGTTTGCTCAAGCTGATTCTTTTACAGGCTACACTTGGCCAGTCAAGAAACTGAAATTAATACTGTGGCCTGTGTTTAGTAAAAGCAATTGGAAATTCAAAGCTTGGCTCCGTACAAGGAACAGCGTGCAGGCAATGCAGAAGACAGGTGATGAATCTCACTGAATATTGGTGAATAATGAATACATTTTTAGGAGACTCATGGCCTCTTAGTGGACATCAACAAGAATCGTAAGATGTTGTTGAGAACATTTTGCGTGTATGTGCCTAGAACTAAAAGTAGATCTTGACTTAAATAATGAGATCTTCAAACCAGATTAATGCTTATTTGCTGGGAGCACTGCAAAGAAAAGATTACCTTTCTGTCTTTCATCCTGGAAATTTTTTAAGTGAATGCCAGCCCACAAAGTCATAAAATAATGGATAGTAACCCTATTCAGATATTTGATCATCAAATGTAGCACCTTTGGTAAAGGAAGAGATCAAATGTAAGAACAAAGAGAAGGCACCATAAGGCAAAGGCTACCAGCAGTCACATCAGACTCTGAAATTACTTCCAATTTTTATTAAAGAGAAGAAAATAATAAAATATAAATAAGGCACTGCAAATGACCTTGTAAGCATTACTTGGAATCTCTAAAAAAGCTAAAGAGAATTCTTGAATAGTCTCTCTTGGGTGCAGGACTACTTAAAGATATCCTGCCCAAAAAAACCTTGTCTTTATTCCATTTTTTTCTTTTTTTTTTTTCCCTTTCTTTCCTTTTCTTAGACTTTAAGAATGATCTGAGTACTTTAAAACATGATTATAATAGACATATTTTCTAAACTGTAATTCACGAGGCTTCTGCTTTGGTGCTGTAATTTTAAATGGGATGAATTTTTGGTCAAACAGCATGGCTGCTTTTGGAAGGCAAAGAGCCTTGGAAGAGACACGGCTTCTAGCTTTCCTTCCCTTTCCTTTTACATCTTCGATTCAAAATTGAAAAGCATCAGACCATGAAGGAATGGCACCATGTTCAACTTACTATTTTTATAATTTTTCTGTCATGTGACGTCCTCATTCAACAGAGACGGGGAAGTCTGAATCCCGTCTGGTTCCATGTGAGCTCACAGCAGATAGAAGGAGCAAAGACACATGTGACTGCACAAAACAGTGTATCATTTTACCTGTAGGTGTCATGGTTTTACACATAACCTTTTTGGACTGTTAATACGGAAACACAGTATCTACTGGAAGAATTTGAATAATGCCTGATAATTGCACTACTTTTGCCAATATCTGGCTCACCTGGGCAGTGTGCTGCAATTAAAACATCCCTGTACTCTGCCAAATGAGTGTAAGTATCCACACCATGAGGTGGGTAGTAAATAAAAGATTCCTTATCTTTAAGGAATTTATTTCTCTTACCAACAGTGAAGTACCTAGAACAAGGATCTTCTAGCAATCTGGAAGTATAATATTTTCCTAGCAAAAGAACCCCTTTGCTGAAAATTTCTGTTCTTCTTAATACCATCCCCATGTTCACAGGCTTGAGCCAAAGCCCATTGCAATCTTTCCAAGGGTAGAATGAGAATGCTACGCATATTTCCAAGTTCACATGGGACATCCTGCTTCTCTTTCTTCTCTATTTGCAGTTCATGAGTTTTCTGTGACTCTCAGTTAAGTTTTTAAAGTTGTAGACTCTGACTGAAGAACATAAAAGATGCAACATTTTGGGGGTGGGCACCCTGTGAAGTCTGCGGGAGTCCTGGAGCATGGACATCGGATAAGTCCATACATAGTAAATCACTTTATTGTGAATGATTATTTTTTCCAAAGTCTTGACCTGCAATTAATAATATTTTGCACAAGTGACTTATAAAAAAAAAGTCCCTATTCATTTCTTTCCTTGCTTGCTTGTTTGCATATCCCTATTTCTTCTATAGGGAGTCCAGACCATTCACACTGCAAGTCATGCAGCTCAAAATTCTCAAGAATTAGTATTGTCACTAATGGATGTATGGACAGATTCTTTGTTGCTTCATTTCCTGTGCCCAAATATATTTACAAGAAACATCTATTTTTGCTTCAGTCTTCTCATTACAGCTTCCTTGCCAGTCACACGCACATATGTAACAAAAATGCCTTTTTCATGTCCCCTGAGTGGTACCATATGCTGACAAAACCTTATTAAATTCACAAGTCAGATTTCATTGGCTAGTTGCCCTTCAATTTAAAAGAGACTTGTTAATAAGCACTCCTCAACACCACTACTTTCAATCTGCTTCCCCTCTCCCAAGGCAGCCTCAGATCAATTGTTTTCAACAATTCCATGATTCCTAAGTAAATTATCAGGCAAAATCTCACAGATTAATGCAAAAATCTCTTTTCTCAGGCACATTTTTCTTTTTTTTGTTCGCCCGTGCTTGCTTTCTTCTGTAAACAGCCTGCATTCACTCTTTGCAGTCCAGACTCTGCTGCTCTTTTAGGAGCTTTAAGGCGCAAGCGCCCAGAGCTGGGAAGGCTTGACATTTAAAAGGTCTCGACATCGTTCAGGGGATTTTCCCCCGGTGTCGGACAAGTGCAAGCACTCTGGATAATGGGGCCATTGTGCCCTGCCGCTTCCATGTCGGCTCTGGTTCCATTCCTGCAGCCCCCTCCTGACAGCTTGGCTTAAAAGGGCACGAGTTCAGGCCGGGTATTATTAAGGTTGAGGCTGGCTATGACTTAATAGAGCATAGAAATCTTCATCAATAGCACGCAGAAGTGTGGGCTGAAGCAGACGCACTGCTTTGAGTGAACCCCAGGTTCTAGCAGCGTGAGGGTTGCTTGTGCGATGGATCCTTTCCTCAGTCATTCCTGGGAAGTTTGTTCAGTCACAAATTCCCATGGGCCGGTCATATAGAGTGGGCTGCAGCTACAGCTGGCTCTGTCCTCTCTTCCCCAGTTCTTCTACATCCCTCCCTTGCATGCTAGTGTGCCTTCACTTCCTATCTGACTGCTTTCTTTGTCTCCTCATCCAGCTTTGCATGCTGCCCCTCCTGGCTGGAACAGCTTCTCTGAATTCCAAATGCCAAATTCCTTTCCTCCTCACAAATGTCTGAAAATGTGGCTGCTGAGTGCAGCATCCAGCTCAAGTGCCACTAGTGCCATGCCTGCCTGTGTCAGGCAGGATAGTCTGCACTGGCCTTGCCAGTTTGGTAGGGAGGGAAACCATCATTCTTTTATCTTGCCCCACAAAAAGATCTCTATATCTTAATACACAGGGCATTAATAATTTTTTTTTCTCTTACTCAGTGCATGATTTTAGAGTGCTACTTAGATCACTGATTTTGTGATTAGGAAGCCCAGATTCTGTCCCTAACACATGAAACAGCAATGACTGCACCCTATAGGAATACTTCAAGCATCTCACATGAAACAAAATCCGTTATATCCTGAAGTACTCTGAGGCAGAATAGCTAGTGTTAGCTGTAGCAGCCACAAAGGCTTGGTATGACCCCTTTCCAGCCTTTTTACTTTATTTTTAGGACTACTTCATTTGTCATTTTCGCAATTAAACACTTGCATTCTTCAATACCAGCCCTGACGCTTGCTAAGAAGCATCAGAGCAATCTGTTATGAGAAACAGAGTATGGAAAATAACCGATACTTGTGGTGTTGCATGCACATTAGCTACCTGCCACTGAGCACTTTGTTCACAATTTTGGCACTACAAAGCATGCCATGACATCTAGAGATGCATCAGCTCAGAACTGAAACCAGTAGGACAAGAGAATACAAAGAGAAGACGTAAACCCAGGCTCAGAGGAATCAAAGCTTCTGCAGCTTCAGTAGGAGCATGACATACAGTTGCTTCTATTGCAATCTATGACAGAAGCAGTACAGATAGCCACATTACAAGACAAACAGAAGGGAAACATAAGTAGTAAGTCNATATATATATATACACACCTATGCCACTTGTTTGTGTCTACCCATTTTTTGAAGCCATTTCCCATATTTTTTATATCACTAGTGATAACCATGACAAAGGTATGGGTGGGACTGACAGGTGTAAAGATGCAGTGGTAATGCACTACAGATACTAAAATATGATGTCATGGGAGATTGGCTAAAAGAGGCTTGCAGCTGATGGTGTTTTGAAGGTTGAGCCTATGAGCTGCTGAAAGTTTGAGCTGAGAGGTGAGCATCCCTGGGGTTCACCAATTCCACCTGAGAATTCCAATCACTGATTGGGCTCAGATCATTAGCTTGGCGTTTACGCAGTTCGCGCTTTGGCTCCTTCTGGCAGATTGTGTTGGGGAATGAGAGAGGAAGTGAGAGATAGCAACATCAGAAGGCCTGAAAAATGCATTAGTTAACTTCATGTTTCCTTGACAGCAAGACCTTTTGCGATTCAGGAAAAAAAAGTTAGCATACAGTATTTGCAGGGTGCTCTCCAAAGGATAGCACTGTGTGGGGGCAGGCAGTGCTGGATAATATCCAGCACTTTCCCCCTCCTCCCCTCCTACAGCTGGAGCTGTAGGCAGGCTGTGCAGCAGGTGCGCTACGCTGCATCTCAGTTGAATCAGGCTGCTTTCCTTCTTAATGGGT
Source organism: Melanocharis versteri (assembly GCA_013397845.1). Lineage (NCBI taxonomy): Eukaryota > Metazoa > Chordata > Aves > Passeriformes > Melanocharitidae > Melanocharis > Melanocharis versteri. The sequence goes on along the minus strand of VZTG01008543.1, from coordinate 526,303 downwards.
CTTGTTAGCGGAGTGGTTTATTTTACTTTATCTTTTCATAAGGAGGAACACTTGACTTGTTGTTATGGAGCAACATGTCATTAATCCATCTGATTGCTGGAACCTGCTCAGTAAAACGAAAATTCTTGGGAATAGTTAGAGCAGCAGTCTGTAGCTCGGTGTTGGAATGCGTGCGCACACATACAAAGGCCTCTGTAGCCCAGCTGCAGAGACTGACGGGCATCTGAGCTACAGGTGTCCATTTTCCTCAGACTAATTTATCAGGTGTACAGGACAGGGAGTTTTATTTTCGTGGTCATGCACCAATCCAAGGTGTAACAGTCACACTGCACATAGACTCTGTCACCTAAGGGTCACTGAGCATGTTTAAATAGCAATTAAATTTTGCAGCACCTTTTGTGAGGTCGGATTATTTTTTGTGGTGTAACTTTTCCTATTTAAACAAATACATAGGCTGAGATTAAGGAGTTTACTGGAGGTCACATAAAGAATCACTGAGGGGAGAAAAACCAAAACACTTGTCCTTGGATCCTTTCTGTAACTATTAGGTATTTCCTAGTTGCAGTATAGGCAGCCTGGAGAGATTCAGGCATGACAAGTTACGTAGGAATCTAAAAACACAGAAGGCAAGACAAGTGCTGCCTGCCAAAGATCCCCTTCTTACGGTTCTTCTAAAGTTTAAGCTAAATCCAATAAGTTTAATTAATTAATTTAAGTAATTTAGCTTAATTAATTCCTAAACTAAATATTGATTTCAGAATTTTTAAATCAACTTGAGGGTAATTTTAGCTTGATTCATGTCTACTTTTGTACAAATATTGGCTGCAATGCTATTATGGAAAACTGTAACTATTCCAGAAGTGTTTCTAGATGACCCTATTACAACTGCAGATTTTGAAACATTTCTGTAAAATACTGTAGTTCTGGGGAAAAAAACTTTTTCTCTTTCATTAGGCAAAATTCCTATTGGCTTTAAGAGGAATTTTGACTGAGTAAAGACTAGTGGAGATCACAGGTTTTTGTGGCCTTTGTTAAAGGTAAAAGATTTTTCATCAGGGACAATGGTGCTCATCATCTTTATGTTCTTTTTTTTTGCTTTGTCTTTCTTTTATTTTTTATCATTTTAGACAAAATTGGTAGAAATGACTGAGCCAGCTTCTCCTGTAGACTTGGTTACTTACAGAGATAAATGGATATCTAAGAGAAAAAAGAAAGGAGAAAGAACCTTATTTATTTTGGGTTTTTTTCTCAAAATCTACAGTATTATACAGTGTAATCATTGATACTCTTGAAAAGCTAAGAAGCAACAAACAAACCCCTGGAAGTCCAAATCCTTCTGGTATTCAAATAGTAGAGTGAATAAGGCCCCTGTTAAGAAAAAAAAAAAAAAGTTTAAATGCAGATGTTCCATTCCATCATAAGCAGAAATCTTTTCATCCATTTCAGTATTGTTTTTCTTAGCACGAAGATCTCTGTCATATAAATATAAATATAAATATAAATATAAATATAAATATAAATATAAATATAAATATAAATATAAATAAATATCCAAAAGCTTATTGAACATAGCCAGTAATTTCCATTGCTAGTGCTCTTGAAAATATAGTAGACCTAGTCCTGAGAGGGTCTGAGTGCCCACGGTTTTCTAGTCAGGCAAGGAGTTTATTAAGCACATTTCCCCACTCCCACAGGTTCCTAGTCAACCTATTCCCTTCTGCTTGTGAAGAAATAAAACCACCTTAGCCTGTGAGTCAAGTGTGATGCTGACCAGCCGCTGCGGCATTGCTTTTCTGCCTGGCCGTGGAAATCAGTCTTGACATTGCCGAGATATTCCCTATAATACTGTATCTCCAAAGAAATTAGGGTTATTTTCTCCATCAGGAACTAAATACTTGCAGTGTTTCTCGACAGAATGAAAGCAAATTTGCATAGCCTGTATTTTCATGAGATAAAGGTTACAAGGTAGTTTATCACTAGTCTCATCTAGAGCAACTGCTCTTCTTTTCTCTTATCTTTGATATTCAAATAAACATTTCAGGCACCAGAAATCTGCCTCATTTTAAAAATTGACCAATGCTTATTCATCCTGAGGTTTATACTCTTTTTCAGTTACCACTACAGATAAACTCCGCGTGCAATTTTTTAGTGGAACTCTTTCTAAAGTATGTGATTATGAATGTTAAACTGAACGAAATTGTATGTGTGTTTTTGGAGAGCGCATACTCTTGCAGACCCACAAACCACGGTGTTTTCACTTCACACACCATATTTCTCTGCTCAAAGCACTTTCTCAGCACCCATTATATAGCTATATATCTCAGATGCTTACATCCAAAGGCACTGCACAATTATTAGAGTGTGTATGTATTGCCTGAGCGTTTCCATGTTGGATGAGTGATAAGCAAACAGCATCGCTTGATTTTCTCAAAGGTGCCAGAATCACACAAAATATTCTCCCCAGTCCACTGGGTATCCATCCTCTAAGCTTAAGAAGCAAGAAATTACACTAATAAAGAAAAGAGTTAGGTTGTGGCATGGCAACGTTCCAAGCAGTTATGATAAACCAGCATTCTTCGCTGCTTGGGAAGTTAAACAGAATTGTGCATTGTTCTAAAGCAGCTGGGGAGTGGTTCCCCAGGCTGTCTCTTATAATAGTATTTTAAGGAGGTATAATGCAATCTAGTATCGCTTTCATTTAAATTAGCCTAAAATGCAAAAGCATGTACTGGCTAATTTTCCAGATCTGCAGCTAAAAAGTAAACATTGCCAAGGTGAAGGGAAAATGACAGTTTTTGGGGAGCAGTGCTTTTGTAAAGGAGAAATCTTGAGCCTGAATATTTTTTTATTTTAAACTAGAAAAAAAAAAAGTTTGAATTACTTATAAATAACTGATTTGTTGTTACTGCATATTAATTTCAAAGTCATTGTTCATTATCTGTTTCTTATTGTGGGAAATGAATGGTAAACACTTCAGTGCAATGCCACCACATGGAAAAGAAATAATGCTTTACCTCTGAGACATCTTGGCCTAAAAGCTCGTGCTTATTTTCAGCATGCTCCTGGATAGAGGGCAGTTTGAAGGGTAAACGTGACTATTCACTCAGATTGTTTTGAGACCAAACTCTGAGGTTCAGCTTTACAGAGGATGGGAGCACAGTGAGCCGTGCTTGCTGGGCAAGGTCCTGTCAGGAATCTCAGATAAGGCATTTTGTGGGAGGCCACAGGATTCTGTGTGAATTCCAGAAATTTTAGTATATGCAAAGTATATACTAACACATGTGCTGTTTAAAAAGTAAATTTAGGAAATTAAAACACCCTTTGAAATAAACTGCATCCCTTTTGTCCCTATCCTTCAGATACAGCAAAATGCAAAACAGTTGCTATAGAGACGATTTATTTAAAATGGAGGAATGGAGGGAAAAAACATCACAAAACTTGAAAGCTGGTGGGCAATTTTTAGGTAACAGGGGCTCAGTGGCAATCCACCGAACAGCCCAAAATAAATGAGGAGACCACTAACCTTCCTACGTGCTGTGAAGATTTCATCCTTCCTACCTGTGTTGAGCAGACATCCTGTGGCTCTGACTCGTAGTAGTGAGAATTACCCACCTGATGAACTGTAGCAGGGGAAGAAAGAACAAGTACTTCCCCAAACTTCAATCATGCCTTAGGCCAGTGGGGATGCTGATCATTTTGTTGTGGGTTGAAAAAATAGCCTATTTTCAGTATTGCCAGAAAAAGGGGTAAAGATCTGCAGTGCCTTTTGGAAAACGATGACTGCAGGATGGAATTTCCTGCATCTCTAGCATTTGAATCCCCTTCTTAGCTAACATTATTGGAAAGATACAGACACTTGAACTCTTGATATTTTCTGTGAGTCTGCTTTTGCTTCAGTATAAACTGGATCTAATCCAAAGCCATTCCAAGTTGATACAGAGCATCCCCATAACAGCTTCAGTGGACTTTAGAGTGAGGTATTCATATGTCTTAGACCTTTAGCATACGTTAGGCATTATTTTTGTCCTTAACATCGAGTGTTCATTAGTGAATGCCAGTGTTCTGCTGGTGATGGCTGGTTTTATTTCTCTTTTAAAGATATATTCAGGAGACTTTTCCCCATTTTCAATAAAAGGGAAGCTGATCCATTTTCATATTTAAATTTACAATATTCTTATGTATTGGGTTATATCTTAAGGACTCTTTAATTTCTACCTCCTTCTTTTTCCAAGCTCCTACAGCATGCTCATCATTTTCTAACTTGATAATTATACCTTGAATTATCCCCAACCAAGCTTTTAGCTACAAAAGCAATTAGTATGATCAACATTGCAAAGGAACCTTCCCTTCTTCTCTCTTTTGCATATTTCATTGTTGTAATTCTAAGGATTTGTATTTGCTCCACTGAAAATTCTTTGGTGTAACAAGAATCATACATGTAAGGAAGAAGAAAAAAATTTTGTCAAGGAGGGAGGGAGGAGGTATTTCAGGAATTGTTCTCTAATTATATCAGTTGCAGTGAATTACTTAATATTGATTTCTGTCTTCAGAACTACATATTTATGGACTGGCATACAAAGGCATAAGGCTCATTTATACAACACTAGTGTTTTCCCTCAATTATAGGAACAGCATTATTATTGACTTGATGATTTTTGCTTTCAAGTGCTTTTATTCCTCTCATTGCTTAGCTGCCATTCATTGGTTTCCTGCTGGTCCCTGATGTGAAAAAAATAGAAGAGAAAATGCTAATTGGAGACCAATTTGGTATCCAAAGCAGCCTAACAGTACTCCCTTTAATAACACATGGGTATTAAAAGTTGAATATTTCATATCCTAGTCTGGATAGTACAGATTAATGATCCCTATTTTTCAGTGTGTCAGGGCATCATGGTCTGAGAGAACTTTTTGTAGTAAGTGATATTACGGGTGTCTGGGTTGTATATATGTACGTGTTGTCATCCTGGTATTGGCACCTGGAATTTAGGGAAAATCTGCGTGCAGTTATTAATTGACAGGTGAAGATGATGGCTAGTGCTTTTCAAACACAAGGAAGGCAGCTGTGCTGCAGGCGTGTGTTGGGAAGATGTTTGCAGTGAAGTCAAGGATTGTTTCGGAGCCATTGTTCAAGGCACAAGACACTGACAGAGCAATGCCTCTTATGGAGTGAGTTTCTTACTCAAGAAGATGAACAGAAGCTAGGCACGTAATTCAGAAAAAGAAAAGTGTTTAAATCACTGAAAGACTGAAGAGTTGTCTTACAAGGATGAAAAGGCTAACAGAATAAAGTCTAAGAAGGATCTGGTTGCTCTTTATCATCATGAAGCAGAGTGCAAGCCACCGAAGGAAAAAGACAATGTAGATAGAGGGCAAGGTGGCATCATTTGGCTGTGAATCATGGTTTAGGCTTAGAATCAGGTTTCTATTCAGTGTAGAAAATATAGTACTGGAAGCTGAGGCCTAAATGTGTGTATGTGAGATCTCAGTAAGTGTCAGGAATGGGTTATGTGATCTGGCTGGCTGCAGCGGAGAGGAGGCTGGCCTCAGGAAGCAGCACCATGGATCCTGTTTGCCAAACACCTAGTAACTGTAATTGCCATGAAAAACATTGTCACATACACTTCAACTTTGGCTAAGGTCGACTCTGTTTCATATCATTGTGAAGAGCAGACACAGGAAATCATCTTGGACAGGATTCTCTCTAAAGGCCCAATGATAACAATAACAGCAAAACCAAAGAAGCTTGTACAGACCTCTCTTAATCAGTGTGTCTGTATACACTTGTGTTTCTCCAGTTTGTGTATGTTTAAACACAGATGTATTTAAATCATAAAACAACTAGATGGGCCCAACATTAAGTTGCTGTGACTGTTATCGTGCTAGATGTGTTTTATTTTCTACCGAACTATCCATAGTTCCTACTTTAATTGCTTTGTTTCCCATGTTGCCTTGTAGCTGTACTGCAAATAAAATAATATTTTCATTTTCTCTGTTAAAACATTCTTTCTCTACCTCTTGAATTATGGGTATGACATGCAAAGAGGCAAATCTCTGTTTCATTTTCAGAATTTAATGCAAACCCAGCGCTGCAAAAAATATGCAGTCAGATAGTCCACAGCCTTGGGTGCCTGAAAAGCAAAATAAACTGAAGTTGTTTTTTTCTTAGGTCTTTGTTGGCCTTGTTTCTTTCATGCATAAAGAGCTTACCACATTCATTCATGCTTTTGTCACCTTCAGACTTGTTAATGCAACCTTAATGGTTACATAAGACAACCACTGTGAAATTTCATCTGGTTTTAAATGCATATAAATATTTCACATGTGGAGCATATTAAACTGATGTTTCGGGAGTCTTGCTGGCTTAGGAATTTTTTGCTTGCATTTATTCATTTGTTCCTTTTCATGGATATTTTTGATTGGGAATCTTATCCGTAAAAACGGCTGAAAATACTTGTTTGATTCACCTCTAATTTTCTGGGGGAAAATCGCTCCAGAAATAACCAAACCTTTTCTTTCTTTCTGTATTCTGAAATCTCCAGTCAAAGACATTTTTTGGAGGATCTCATATTCTTCCCATCCCTTTTCTCTCTCTCTGCTGCCTTTTCCTCATCCATCAACAGATATGAAAGCCCTTAGAAGATTTTTCAGCAATCTCAAAGCTCAAGACTCCCTCACAAAGCATTCTGCCAGCTAGCTGTAAGTTGTGCTGGACTTTCCAAATCACAGTGAGTAGAGGTTGCTAAAGGGCTTTGAACAGGGAGGTTGGGTCAGAGCTAGAGAAACCTCTTTAGCAAGCAACAGCCCTGCAGACAGAAGTCGATGTTGCCTTTCTATAGCTGAGTTGCACAAACTCTTATATTTTGGTGTGTACTGTCATGTAAGGTCCATATGAAGCCATTGAACCATGTTTTCTGTCAGATTGAGTCACTTAAATTCTCTCCATCTTAGTTTTCCCACCTGTAACATACAGCTAATACGCCCTGCAGATTTTGAGTACCCATCAGGATAGCTGCAGGTATTGTTTGGGTTAGGCCAACACTGACTTTATTGAGCAGAAAAGGAATCTAAGACATGGGAAAGTTAAATAATTCACTGAGGGAGGGAGCAGAGAGGAGGAGGTGGCTCAGGAGTCAACTTGAGAAGTGTAAGTTTTGGGGAGCTAGAGAAGGAGAAGGGAAAGGAAGATCTTTCCCCTTGTCTTCTGTGTAGTCTCTCTGAAAAGCCATGGCAGCAGCTGTCTCATGGCTCCCGATTGGTATGAGGTGAAGGGAATGACCTCTTGTCACTCTTCTAATTTCCAGGAAGTAATGATGATTTTTATTTAATGAAAATATTCCCTAGGAAATAAACAGAACAGTGACAGAACCCGAGCCCAAGTGAAGACTGCTGTTATGAATGTTGAGAAATTGTCACATTTTCAGGCAGAAATCTCTACCCCAAGCTCTTCAGTTTTTCTGCATGCTGCAAATTTGTGTCCTGATTCTCAGACATTGTGATCCTAGTGCTACTTGCCTGACTTTCACTTGCATTTTTTCTGAGCTTGTGACTCCTTTCTTCTGGGGTGGGACAATGAGTTTACTCTGTAGACCTAGATTGCTCTCCAAAAGCTGAATACCTTTTTTATAGAAGCAAGACTTCTGTTCTTGAATCAACTGTGCTTTAGGATATTCTGACCTGCAGTCCAATTCTAATCAAATTTGATGTGGGTAGAACATAGAAACATAATTCCAACAATTAGTTATATGAAAATAGTGTGTGAGCACGGGAAAAAAACGTGCCTTTGACAAGTGAGAAAGAGGAAGCAGAAAGTGTTCAATCCTTAATAGACATCCGAAAATCCGTTCACTCAGGAAAAAGGCTGTAGAGAAGCTACAGCTGCAAGGAAAACTTCAGGTGGCTCTTTCATCTTCCCTACAGCCAAATCCAATTAGCCATGAGCCATAAATTTTCAGGAAATGAGGCTCATTAGTCTTCCTGTCTAGGGCGCTACTTGATTTTCAGTGTTCAGCACTATAAGGAATAACCTGTAGCAGAAGTGGGTGTAGAATTTAGGCTCCTGCTCCTCTTGGCTGTGGTTAGAGCCTGTTATGGCAGATATGCTTGGAAACCACAGATTCAGCAGAGCTGCATGATGAGATCAGAAGCTCAGCCTTCATACAAAATGCAGTTTTCACATGAGCCTACAGACAATTCTAACACAACTATCGACAGTTCAGTGAAATCCTCATCCCCTTCTAAGAGATTCAAAAGTCACAGCCATGAGGTCATGTGAATTTCATTTGGATAGCACTTAAGGCACATACTTAAAGTCTAAATTATACTATTTTGGTGTTCATTTTTCAATACGCCTTCAGCCTGACATCTGTTTAAAACCCTACCCTTGGATGCCTCTGGCAGTTTAAGATATAAGTATTGTCATATATGACTTGCATAATGCAAAATGTGGCAGAGAATCCTCATTTCTGACTGACTAAAAAAATACCATCCTAAATTTTAAGGTAATGTCAGGCTATATTCCCCACAGGTAGAATGCATTGCCTGAAAGGGATATTACATTTACCTTATGCATGCAAACTTGCTGGGAAAGGCTGGAAAACATCCCTGTTTCCCTAATATTATCCAGTAACAGTGCAGTATAATTACTCTTTGATGCAGTCTCGCCTTACAATGCCTTCTTAATTGTTTTAAAATTGGTCTGCTTGCTTTTGAAATACTCACCAGTGAAGAGGGTTAGTGCTCACCCACTCTAGACCTGCTACGTGATGAAGTGCTTTTCTTCACTGGCCTCCTAATGCTCAAATATTGTAAGCACGAGTCTGTTTCCAGAGGTGAATAAACTGCAATGGTATGGCAGGTGATGAGGCTTGTGTCTACAGCTCTAAGATGAATATGATACTGTTTAATTCATACTTAAGTCTGAAAGCATTTGGAACGATCGGTACATTAATGAAATGATAATTTCATGCAAAATGTCTGACCATCATTTTTCCTGAAAGAGGCCACAATATTGGCCACATATCTTTATAGGGCTCTTTGAGAATGAATTATTGGCAACTCTCTTTGTGTTTGAATTACATTCCTCTGATCCCAAGTGAAAAACAAGCCTAAAGAATGATTACAATAAGCCATCACTTTCCATAGCAGAATGCAATGTAACTTGTACTGAAACATCTAACATGCAGAGCCCTTTTTCGATGCACTTTACGTACCGATTTCATTAGCAGGTGGAATAGGGCAACTATGCTAAATGAGTCAGGATTTATACTTTCAATCTCTTCTTTATCTGATATTTTGCAACCTCAGTGCAACACTTTAACCTCATGATTCAACTGTAATGATCTTGTGCATTCCTCAGAGATATGTTTAATCTTTTTACTTAGATAAGTTCTTGGCTTAACATTACAGTATCAGACAAGTTGAACAGAAGGAGAATGCATTTAACCTAAATGGCATATCAGGAGGAGTGCCTTTTTGCCCTAATATTAAACAAAATGATTAGTACAATTAATAGCCAGCCAGCAGAGATGCAAAATATGCTCACGCAGGGCAACACAAGCCTAGTCCCACAGTCAGATGAAGCAAGTGATATCACTTCATCTAGAAAGGGGTTAGGCCTATTAAGTAGTCACCTTTAAAAAAAAAAACAACAAAACAAAACAACAAACCAACACTATTGGGCTTTAACTGCACCCCTGTAGTGGCATTGCAGAAGGTGATGAAGCAATGAGTCACAGGCAAGGTCTTACACGTTCAGACTTGAACTCCTTCTTTGGTCTCTCTAGGTGTCAGAACAAGTGGTCTGATTTTAAGAAGCACCAAATGCTCCCAGTTCCCTGCAGAGTGGGCACTGCTGAAGGCTATTTGAATCGCTGCTTGTGGTGGGATGGCTCTTAAGAATGTACAAATTAGACTAAATATTCTGATAGCCTAACTGGATCCTGTCCCTAAAAGTGGCCAGGAGTAGAGCAGTATATGAAAAAAACCCCACTGACTAAATTATGCTTCTTGCAGAAAAGTCTTGTGTCTGTCACCTGTCGTGACCCAACCAGCCTCTGCTTACAAATCCTGAGAATGGGTATCAATGAAGGTGGAAAGAGCGTTGTCTGGGCTTCAGCCTCCTTTACTCTTAATCTGGACTATTTCCAAACAAATGAAGTTATTTATTTATTTATTTATTTCAGAAAATGGGTATTTCAGGGTCTGTACCAACGTGCAATCCTTAGAGCACACATTGAAACCAAAGGGCTGTACACTTGAAATGCCTCTTATGGTAATCAGAATTGAGAGCATGCTGGAAAATTATCTTTCATCCCCTCATGAACTACTCTGAAAAAAAAAAAAAAGTGTTCTTATAGTTGGCTGAGTCTTATTTTCCTTAAAATCAGGTTTTGGAAGGAGACTGCTGTGCTTTTTGTACAAAGTAAGGCTAAACTTAATGATAATGCAAAAACACTCAATGGCATAAAAATGTTTTGGCAGTGAAAAAAATCAGTCTTGAATGTAGGAATATCAAGGGAAAGAATTTAAGTGTTTCAGAATGTGTTTAATTATATATTAAACAGATTAAATTAGTCATTCAGTGCAACAAAAAAGGTAGGGAAGGAACGCTTCATAAGGTGGAAGAAATGCAACAGTTTAATAAAATAGTAAGTATCTTCAGTATTCTGTCACAATTGAAAGCATTTGTTCCACTGAAACCAGTTATAGTTTTGCCAGCAACTTTAGAGGGATGAAGGGCCCTCTAAAGGGATCTTGTTTAAAATGAAGGTGGAAGGAGGTTAGTTGGAAATGAAAAGCAGCAAATAGTGCAAATGCACGTATCTGTAGGTATATTTTGCCTTCCCATGATTTCCATCAAGGGAAGAATTTTTGAGAACCTGTTTTGAAAAATAATTACAAGACAGAGCATTGGGCAGAGTGGTTTTAGTGAACCAACTACTGCTTGGAAAACAGGAGCGAGAAGGAGCACCCAGCTCAGCTGCTGAATTGGGTTTGGTCTTCTGGTTCCAGCTGCTATTCTCCTCCTCTTGCTTCCTGCTTTCCAACACATAGCATTCACCATGTAGGAAGGTGCATGCAGTATATTGTCTGTGAGGGTACTCTGTACTCATGAAGGAATTTGGGGAGTTTGAATCAAGATTTTGGAGATTTAAAAAACCAAAAAAATCCTGCATATTGCCTGTGAAAGATCTGTGGTAGTAGTTTACTGGGACGTCAGTTCTTCCAAGCCAATGAACTTCTAGGAGAGGTGAAACTGAAAAACTACCTTTCCGATAAATCTTTCTGATATCCATCCTTCTCTCTGTGCATCCTGTAAATTTTCTGAATTTTTTAGCTTCCTCCTCTTTTCTTCCCTCTTTTTTCCTTCTTTTTCCCCTGCTGCAAACTCTGTTGCCCATTAACTTCCCACTGTAGGACTAGAAAAATGGAAGCTTTTGTTTTGTTTTCTCCTAGTAGAAAGCCTTCAACAGAAATCAATACTATTCCTGCTGTGAGGAGCCCATAGCAATGTGGTGTTCCAGCGCTAACTGAGCAGACAGTGCAGCAAGGGAATCAAGATAGCCGTATGTGAGCAAACCTGCCCAACTGCTTGCATGAATGTCTCAAATTGGGTCAGCTGCAGAGAAAAAATTACAGGAATTATTTCTCAAATGTTTAGATTTATAATATTTATATTAATATATTTAGAAGGAATTGCTAACTGTTCCTCAAAGCATTCCTAGTGCAAAGGTCAAAAGTGAACAGCGTTACAAATAGAGAGATGGTTTATTTAACCTCTACAGTTACCCTATAAGTGCAAGAGAATAAAATTTAAGCATTTCTGCTTTCATATTTGGCAACTTTTGTTCACATCACATTTCCTGACCAACTCAATGGAGTACAGCCCCAGGCTGTGCTTTTTTTTAAATACCCCTCACTGGCCCGGGCACTCAGTGAAGTACAAATCACAAAGGTTCTACTGGTGTCAGCAAGGTACTGATGATCTATTCCAGTGTGAGGGTCTGGCCTCTAATGAGTCAAGGATGATATGAAAGCTGTAAATGGAGAGGAAGTAATTTAAAAATTAAGGATACTTTAACCAAAGCCTGGAACTATGCCTAAAATAATAATTTCCATCCTGTGTTTGAACTTAGCCATTCATGAGTTACTTCGTGTTATTGAAAGCTTTACTTACATTCATTGCTGTGAGAACTCCCCCTATAATACGCACTACAAGTGACACAGATCACAATCACATCAAAGTAGGTTAGACTTCAGAGAGGATAGACAAGAGGATAATTTGCACTTACATAGTTTCTTTCATCCAGGGAGTTCAAAAAGCCTGTATTCATTAGGTCTAAACACCACTCCTTATGGTCAGGTAAGTATAAGTACCAAACTCACTTAACAGACAGATAAATTAAAAGGCAAAACAAAATAGAGGCAGTGAAATGTGCTCTCTCTCAGAGTGACAGGAGGCACCCCAGTTGCCAAAACTATCCACTTCCATTGACCATCATGGTCTGCCCTTCATCCTAGCCCAAATTATTGCCCTTGAGGTAGAAAAGCTTACTTCTAACACATGGCTGATGCCATTGGGACCATTCCCAGGTACTAATGTGGGCAAACCATTCCCCCATACTGTGGGCATTTCATCCAAAAGTGGAGGGTTGATTTTATGGCTGATTATTTGCCAAATTGTCTTTGCACTGTTCTGCACATGTGGCAAATATGAAACAGATGAAATCAGGCACCAAATAGATAAGATAAATAGCTATCTTTGGCAGAAAGATGAACCATATTACACTAGATCATTACCAAAGACCTAAAAGGCAAAAAAGGCCTGTGCACCTCTGACCTCACTAGAGGACATGACTTTGGGGATGGTTTGATGTGTGTGGCTGGGCTAGAACTGCCTGCATTCCACACAGGCTTTTTGTGGAAGAAAAACAGAAGGAACTCTTCAATCCATTGTTTTAACAGGTATGGAATCATGTCTCTGCTAAGCAGCACACAAACTCACAAACTAAAAATAAGTGCCTGAATGTACGTGCAGAAAGGAGATTTTTATACTAATTTATAGCACTCAGAAGGGCAGGCTCCCTAAGCCCATAAGAGGAGAAAGGTTACAGTAGTAAAAACGGTCAGAGAAAGCATTAGCCATTAAATCTCTGGGACAGTTTCTGTAAAGAAACTCACTAAGATACTTCTTACCTTAACTGTGTAACCAAAAGGGTTCAGAAGACTTAGGAAGAAGTTACTGAGCCTTTCACCTCAAGGTCAATGATTGCATCTGGTTTCAAAGTAAACACTAAACACACCATTACCTCTGATAGCTGCTGGTAGTTCTTTGCTAAATAATCTAGAGTAGGTGTCAACTTTCTGATAAATAAATATCTAGGTAAACATCTATTTAACATTGTTAACTCATCTGGGCAGAAGCAAATCACAGAATCTTTTAGGTTGGAAAAGACCTCTAAAATCATTTTGTCCAACCATTAGCCCAGCACTGCCAAGTCCACCACTAAACCGCATCCCTAAGTGCCACATCTACACATCTTTTAAATACCTCCAGGAATGGTGATTCCACTACTTCCCAGGGCAGCTTGTTCTAGTGCTAGACAACCTTCTCCATGAAGAAAATTTTCCTGATAGCCAGTCTGTACCTCCCATGTCACCATTTGAGGCTCCTGTCTCTGTTTGCCTCGCACCTTCTGGAAACTGACACTGAAAACTGTGTTTGAATGGTGATCTAACAGCACAGAGGGAGGTTGCACCATCACTGCAACTGTCCAGCTTCTTTGGGCTTCCAGGGAAGGTTTGGATTTCCAGGGCGCCTTACCTTAATGTGAAACCCTTTCAAAATTTTTTTTATGTTGCAGGGGAAGGAAGATTGTTTTGGTTTTTCAGGATCTTTTTAAATGAAAATAGTTGAAAATCGGAGAATAGAGAGACCCACTTTTAATTTACAGGAAAGGAGGATCTTTCCTTTCTTCTCTCCTGAAAAACTTTCCTAGTAAAAGGCTCAAGTTTGCTGGTAACAATCTCCCATATCCAAATTTTCCATATGGGAATTTTCTTGAAAAATTGTTATGCTTATTCAAAAAGGGGTAGTTTATTTTTCAGTTAAATTGACAGTATCAAGGATAATGAAGTTTTCAAAAATGTGACATCTGCCATGGCAAGTTCTGCAAAATGGAGCAGTAGAATAAAATGTGAAGTCATTTCTGTTTCTGTGTATAAATAGGCAGTGATCACAGCTTTATGTCAGTGCAGTTTCACCGACACAGAATCAAGCAGAGGTAAGATTAGGTCCAAAAAATGAATTGTTTTTCCCTCCTGCTGGCTTACATTCAAGCCAACATGGAAGTCATTGCTTTATCTCTGAACTGACACTACCATGAATGAAAACAGAATCATAGCTACAGTCTGTACTCACTTACACTTGTATCCATGCAGTCAGGTTGGTTGGAATTTATTTTCAGAGCTGAACTTGGCCAGATTTTAAGATGGCATAAATCAGTGCAACTCTGTGCTGTGTCTCCAGCTGAGGATATGCTCCATACAGTTTAAATTAGCCAAGATAGGATACCTAAACTATGTGCTAAGAGGAGTAAAAATCTGTTGAAAACTGGAAAGGAAAAGAAAAGCGTGTGTACAAATGACTAAAACCCCTATGTAGCTTAAAGAGAATTGATCACTAGTTTATATGTAAAGCTATGTATTTGTAAAATGTCAGGAAATCTTGATGTACTCTCTCTTTGTAATTCAGTTTCAAAGTACTGTCATGACTTTCACTCAGTGGAAATGCCTTTTTCCACCAAAGCTGCATGTTTTGTCTTAAACAATATTCAAATTAGATGCAAGAGTTGAAATAATATTGTAAGGCAATGGTTATTTTATCTACATTTTATCTCCTAGCTATAGATTTGATACTTTGGATTATACAACTCCCAGTAGATCTCGGTATAAGAGACCTCAATAAATCTCAAAACATTCAATACAGAGGAAATTTATTTGTTATTTGTGTCATGTTTTATTAGTGCCCTGCAGTTCAGTCTTGACACTGGAGAGATAGCTCTCTTTGCCAACAAGTAAAAAAAAAAAATCTTTACAGCTTTAATTTATGGTAACAACATATTTATTGTTTTTTTACTATGCATCTTAATTCACAGATTCAGGTATTCCAGCATATTTTTCTGAACATACCTCTTCAAATTCTGTGACATACTTATATTTTATGCCACTGATATAGGCTTCATAAATCAACAGCATTTAACTAGAGTATGCATGGAAAAAACAGCATGTAAAAGATTTTATTTTCCCACATTGGAAGTAAAAGCCACACAGTAACGAGATGGATGGGTAAATAGACAGAAATTCCCTTTTCCTTTTCAATCTCTGGATACCACATCTGCGCGGTACACTGTGCCAAACACTACTACTGTTTCTGCCGCTGTTGTGTCTCAAAATTGCTTTGTAATTCATGAGCTGTGTAGTCATCTCTAGCTCTTGGAATAAAAAGACAGATTCAGTCTCTTGATATCTAGAATGGATATAAGAGTATTCATTTTCTTATTCTCGCTCTATAATGGATGGATGGAAAAGAAACCTGGCTTCTAGCTTGTGAAAAGAAAGCAGTATCTCACCATTATCATGTAAACAGAACACTACGGAGTAGGGCTGGGAGGACGTAGACGTGGAATACATTTCCAGGTTTGAAAAGGGGAGAGGAACCAAGCAGTACTTGCCGCCTTTTTAGCCAACAGGGTGGTGATATATAAGTAAATTTGTGTTGACAATGGGTAGACAACTAAAACCAGAGCAGCAACTGGTCCTGCCCGCCCTCCTGGCCACTTTGGTCAGCCCCGCGGTCTAATGCAAATTCCTCCATTTAGCGTGCCTGGATTCTGAGCTGCAAAATCCCTGAAACAGGGACATTATCCCCATCATGTGAGGATGTGTTGCCAGTTTCATGCAGTATTCCCAGAAGAAACTGCTGTCATCATAATAAGGCTTTCAGTTTCCTTCTAAACTATATGGACCACAAGTTCTTTTCTTTTCCACTGCTTCCCATAGAGGAAAAACATGATCTGATTGCAAGATTAGCATCTTACCTACCTAGGTTTTACCTACCTTCAGCTCTGGCTTTCACCATGGCCTTGGGCAAGTCCCCTCACTTCACAGTGACATGGAGATGATAATCCTGAGCTCAGCTTTTAGCAGCAAACTCTTCTGTCTGGAAGGGAAATCCTGAGGAATGTCCCGTGTTGTTACCAGGCTAACTGGGTTATGCCGTCAAAAGATCAGTGTGTTTTTAGTTATTTCAAATTTTCAGAGAATATTACAGTCAACACAGTGCTTCAAGAACATCTTTCCATTTTGACTTCATGGAATCTAATGCCATGTCAATTATGCTGAAATGTCATTATTTCTAATAAGAAGCTTTGAAGATGTTTTTACAAAGTTTTTGAAATTTTACTTTGCAATGACCTTTGATTTTTTGAAATGTGCTTTGAAATATATGTCGAAAATTATGCTATTGAGTCAACACTGAATCGAAAAGTTTCAAAAATTGCAGCTGAAGGGAGAAAATGAGGAAAATGCTAACATTTTGTCCCCATTTGGAAGGAAAAAATATAATCAAAACACAGGACAGAAAATCTCATTTTCAATAACTCCTTTTAAATATCCATTTTCTCCCATATTGGTTCTTTCTGTATCGCTTAGGTATTTTTATTTCAGGGATATGGTGTTTGCTTCACTGCAAAGGATTCTAACACACCAGGATAACAGAACATGTTAAGAATATAATCTCACACAGCATGGGACAATGTTTTCAGTGAAACTCCATCTATCCTTGGGAGAGAACCATCTGGCCAAAAATTGATTTCAGACCTCTGTGCATGAGGCCAAATGCTGAGAGGTGCTGGGTGTGCTGCTGGCACTAGCAGTGATGGCCACCAGAGTCACTGTGCTCACTGGCTGTACATCGTGCCTCCAACTCTGAGCCTGAGCTCTGATCTGGGGATAAATTCTGTCCACAGTTCTTTACTGCAGTATAGGTGAAACTTAATCTCTTCATCTCATTCCATCAACACCACTGAAAATAACATAAAATAAAATCTGAGCTCCAACACAGGAAAATAGCTTTTCCAGCTAGGTTGGACTGGCTGATCATTTCAGTTACTCGGCCCGAATTATAGAAATACTAAGTGACAGGCAATATATCTCCTCTGAATATGTCCCCTATTGTGGTTCTAATAGCAGCTTTTTGGTTTGGTTGGGTTTCTTTCTATTCATATGTGATTATTTTCTCTTTCCTTTTCATGTTTGCATTTTAAATAGAACTTTGAAAAAGTTGTTTCTATTCATGTTTGTAACTCGGCTTTTCTTTTATCCTGCAAGCTTCATGTTTTGTTTAAGGTCAAACACTGAAAACAACATTGTTAGGCTGGTAAACTTGTCGCTCCATTTCCAAGGATGGTGTTTGACCTCCAAGAGCCTCCTTTGTACCCCTATCAACAAGCTTTGTTATCAAAACAGTACCATGGACCTCCATACCAGAAAAATGCTGACAGTCAGGGACAGGAGAAAATTTTGTCTTGATACTTGCTGTTAATTCTGCAGGGCACAAAGTCATTTTCCATACAGTTTTCTGCCTCTCTTTGCTGCAAAAGTTGGGAGCTGAGACTAGTCCCTCAGTGTTGGGAGCACAGGAGACGGGGAAGGAACGCGTTGTTTTGCAGAACATTAGGGCTCCTGTTTTCTGCCAGGCTGCTCTGTCTTGCCTGTGTTATGGTTTCCAGCAGCTTTCCCCACAGAGCTTCATCTTCTCTTTGCATCTCTACACATGCCACTGTGACCTTGTTTTTTTCTTTTCTAACATCTTGAGCACAGTTTATTTCTTACCTGTTTCCTGTGTTTCTTCCAGACATTTTTCTTCTCTGCCTCCGATTCCTTTTCAGATAGTTTAAAAGATAGTTTAGAAAGTTTATCACATTTTGTTTTCTGTCCACCTTACTCTTTTCCAAGACCTCATTTCAAAGAGGAGTCCTGTTCATGACAGCACTTGTTCATCTGTGGAAGTCACTTGAAGCCCAGTGAATATGTGCCTATGTACTGCCTTAATCTCTCACTCTTCTTTGCTTCTCATTTTGTTACGTTTTCCATTGTTCATTGTGTGAGCAATCTTTTTAAGAGAAAAAAAAATTAGTGACTTGAATTGGGCTTACAGATTCCTACATTACTTTCTTGTTCTGTTAGGGTAGAGAGAAACATCAGGTAGTGGAGGCTTGAGTGCCTCCTGTTTCTGGCTGAGGTAGTTATTTTTGTGAAGTGGAAGGATCTGATCAGAAATCAGAGCTATCTGCTATGCTCTTAGTGAGACATAGGCAAATTCCGAATGCACGGATAAATACATATGGAGCTTTTTACTTCTAGGGTCAGGAGTTCAAATCCATCCACCCTCCATTTGCTAAAACTCATTACTGTCTGATGGCTGCTTGGGACTTACTTAAAATTAGTGAGAGTGGGCAAGGGATAGAGGAATGGAATTTAGAGGGGTAAGGTAAAAGAGCAGGGGATCATCTTCTATCACATTGCATCTCATATGATCCCTTTTCCTTCCACTGAGAGAGCTTGCATTCTTGTCAGCAGCCTCAGCTAAGAAGGCAAAACTGTGGAGACCAAAGTGCACACCAAGCTCTTACTACCCAGCAGAGATGAGCTGCTGAGGCAGTGCTCAAACACCTGACGAGGCCCCAAGGACCAGCTTTTCCTGGCACAGGCTGGTTGAATGCTGGTGGGCTTCAGGCTGCAGGACTGTCAATGTGCCACATTTTAAGACTCATTTTGAAACATCCTTTGATGTTTTATCTGTCTCATCAGAACAATTAGCTCCTGGATGCTCTCCATACAACAAAGAAAATTAATTAGGAAGAGTCAGATGCTGTGATACAGAGCGGTGTTTGAGAGATCGCAGTGTCTCGGGTGAGTTCTGATGTTGCAGCAGCTGAACTGGAGACTGCTGTCATGTGCAGCAGGGTACAGCTGGACAGGCAGATTTTACTGAAAGAGGGAAAGTCACCTTATAAAACTCTGCATTTCCACACTAAATACTAAAGGTTGTTTTTCTCTGAGCAGAGACATAAAGGGTATCCGTGTGGTGCAAGCAGCCGCCTTGAGACCCTCTCATGAATATTACAGTCCATGAAAAACAAGGAAAAGACCATACCTGCGTGTTTTCATTTCCTAGATATACCCTGGCTGGAAATCAAAGTGGTGTAGCTCTGCTCTTGCTTCCCCCGTTATATTTCTAAATGGATTTTCCCTGTTAGGCTCTGAGATGCTAAACTTTTATCATAATCATCTGACTTTGAAACCACCAGATATCAAGAGCCATTTCTTTTCTGTGATGTATGCAATCTACCGACATGAAAAGAATGCATTTAATGTGATTGAGAGAAACAGAATTTTGATCCCAAGAATTTGAAATCAGGGCCTCCTGTTTGTAAAACTTTAAGTACAACAGTGTTTTCTACATGCCTGACAGATAATTGGAGAATTTTTCTCTTTTCCTGTTTTTTATAACTTTTATTTTTAGGGTGGGGTGCTCCTTCATTGATGTTTTTCATGAATCCCCCAGACTGGCGCAGGTTTCCTCAATCTCCAAACCGGACCATGGAGTTCCAAACCAGGTTGCACCCTTGCTCTGGCAGCAGCTAAGGGAACAGGACTGATGGGGGAGCCCTGGGTAGCAGTGACATTCCTTAGAGAATCTGTACTCCTGCATTGCACCCTGGCAGGCAGAAACAGGAGCCTGACTGACAGCAGACAAGGCAGACACAGCTACAGCTTCACAGGGAGCAGTGTGTCCTGGGAAATGGAATACAGGTGACAGAGTGGGAAGCGGTTCAAAAAGGTATCATGAGAGGAGACAGCTCTTGTGTAGCAGAGGTTGCTCCTCTAAGTATTACCATTAACTTCAAAGGAAAGGCAGCCAAATACAATAAAGACAGGCAACTAATGTTCATAATACGATTTAAAAAAGTTTTCTGAAGGATTGAAGGAGCTCTTTTAATGCATAACAAAATTTCTTGTTGAGTGGAGGTGGGCTGCACACTAATTTTCTCCCATGAGAATCAGAATATTTTAAAAATACTACTCCAGTAGTATTTCATCTGGAATATTTCTTTGTTCCCTTCTTGAAGACTACGAAAAATATGCAGAACAGTGAAACTTTGAAAGTTTAGACAAAGGGGCAAAATACATGGAGAGCTAACAGATTTATCAAGTTGTATGTTGCAATTTTCCGTAAGAAGCATAGGCAAAAGTGAAATGAAGGGAAAAAAGAGCTGTGAACCATGATGAAGATGATTAAAGAGGGTACAGAGTAGCTGTCAAAGCAAATATCAAGCAACATTAATAACTTCATAGCAAATCAGAAGACTGTCTCTTACCTTCCCAAGAAACAAGAGCTTTTGTTGCTGCACAGGGTAAATGGAACTAATCCTCATGTGCAGGTACTAGTCTTTGTCTGCCAGAGATACTCCAGCATCAGTCTGGAGCAGAGAAAGAAATTTTAATCGGGTTAATATGACTACAAGCTACCAACAGAGAAAAAAAATAAGTTCCAAGGTTTCAGGAACCTACAGCTTCATGGGAAAAGCTGTTTTCCGTGGGGACCTTACACCTTCAGAGAAATGAAAAAATACATTTTCTTAATGCCCTTTCTTGTGTATAAAGGAGATGAATTTTTCTGTGTACAGAAAAGGAAAGCAATGAATGTTTGCTGCAAAGAGCTCATTTTTTTAGTCAAATGGTTGACATTTTTCTTTCCCTAAAAGCACAGCAAACTTTCATCTCATGCAAATTCACAAAAAATTATGCTTTGGACCACAGAGTGGAATTTTGCCCATCTTTGCCTTCAGTCTAAGCAAATATCTTTTTTCAGAGCCACAGAGAGGAGTTTCTGGGAGATCTGTTGGTGTGGCTGGAACTCCCTAGCCAGTATTTTAGGAAAATTTTCTTTCAGTCGGATTTGCTATATCCAACTGGTTCCTGCATGTGGGTTAAGAAAACCTTCAACATCAGACATGAGCAAGTGAGTAAAATTACTTCCTTACAGGAATTAAGCAAATTATCTTAAACATTTTGGTGTCAGCATAGTGTAATCAGTTTATAAATGGACATAACAGACACTGCTGCAACCTTTATGTTCTGTGTCTACAGCTGGCAGCAAATTCTACTCTGAAATGTGTCAGGTTCTTTATTGCACACGCTTTGAGCTTCTTACACTTTATAAAGTCTCCCAGGAGACTACGGTTTGATATCACGTGCGGTATGAAACTGTAATCCCTCCTATTTCTGTACCACCCATTAGGAAGGGGTACACTGGAATAACTCCTGTGAATATTAAAAGATTACAAGGAAGCTACTACTGACAGTAGCGATGCCTGTTTTCAATCTCCTTTTCATATTACAGAAATTTCCTCTCACCCGGGTCAACCTGGAATTATTTCAGTTTTGTTCCCACTTGAGATTAACAAGCGCATCTATTCACTTGTTTAAATGTCCCCTTACTCTGACCTGGCCATTTGTCTTTTGTCTCTTTTTAAACAAAGTGATTGATGTAGAAATGCCTGCAAACCTTTCTGTATTTTTTTATGAAGTTCCACAAAGGTAACAAGAGTAGAATTTTGTCACTTTCTCCTGGAAAACACAACCTACCTTCTTATTTCCCGGTCACAATTATGCTTTTCAGATCATAGCTCCGCTATTCTGTTCTCCTTGCCTCTGCCTCTTGTGTATAATCTGTCTGAGAGCTAAACACTCATTTCACATTTAAAGCTGTTTCTGAGTTTTCAATACATATCTAAAGACAAGTGGGAGATTCATGCTGGTGGGGAGACCTGAGATATTATGACTCCACTACGGGATATATACTCTGTTTTCAAAATATGAGGTTCCTATATAATCCAGTATCCTTGCCCTTCCCTTGAGCTGACCAGTGAGTCTCGGGATTTAATGATCAAATACAAGTCTCTTTCTTTCTTTCTTTCTGTACTTTTTAATGAAATATGTCATTCTAAAAGAAGGAGAAGTGGATTTTCTTTTGGGTTTTTTTTATTTTTATTTTTTTAATGTATTCTTTCATTCTCTTCACTATGTGAATCATGATAAAATTTGTGGGAGTTCCCAGTAAAACCAGACAAATTTGAATTATCTGCTGGTAACAAATGAGCCTGTACAGGTTGTCCTGGCTTTGCAAAAAGGAGGTTTTAATGTTTCCCAGCATGTCTCTGCTTTGAGGAATTCACCGCCTTCTGTATCCATGTATAATGATTACTTAGACATAATAAGGGTGGTGAAAGGGGAGGATGTTCTTCATTAGAACAAAAAGCTGGTAATAGCAGAGGAAAAGGGACTATCTGGGATAAAAGCCTGGCTACATGAAAGATCAGATGGGTTACTCATATGTAATTACTCACTTGAGTCCATATGGCCATGGTGTATTATACCATTCCCACTCAGCAGGCTAACAGCATTTTGTTGGTGTCTTTCCTGTTATTAACCATATCTGCTTCATCAATCCAAAGACTTGATTCTTTACTCCTAGAACTAATATTTTTAGTGTCCTAAATATCTTATTCTGCATTCTGAGCCAGCCCAGCATTTCAGTAGCTGTGATGGAAACAAGGAGTAAAGGAGCCCAAAGGACTTTTTGCAAATGATACAGAATTTTCACTTGGTGGAAGATCATGCGTTTCCCTGCAAATGAGATCTGGGAGTCTATGATAAAGTCTCCAAATGGCACTTGCACTGATTTGTCCCCAAGGGACATCCAGAAATGTTATGCTAGTGGTACTTATTTAGGAGTGTTTTAGCAGATCAGTCCTGTTAACTCCTGTGTCCTTTAGGTTCCCAAGAGTTAGATCTCGTCTGAAAATGGGACTCAGCATTCTGAGTCTTTTAGGCAGAAGCTGTCTGTTTCTTTTCCTAACTGGAATCAGGCAATTGGAAATTGCTTCCTTGTTCCAGGTGTGTGTGCATGCAAGTATATGTGGGAAAGTAAGATCTTCAACACAAAATTAGCCTCTTTCTCAGATTTAGATTTTTTTAACCTTTTTTTTTAATGGCATAATAAAGTACTTGAATATGTTCGATTTGAGGGACCTTGGCACTCCTTCATGCCAGTTCGGCTTTGCCAGAGGGAAGTCTCCCCAGAGTTAACACGTGAGAGACTGAAGCGTAATGAACTCGTGAGGCTTCCATTATGGAAAGAAAAGGTTTTGAAGAAAAATGGAAGAGTTTCAGGAGCACTTCAATAATTTGCAGAGTCATACAAGAAGCCATCAGCCACTTAGCTTATGAAATAGCACTTCTCAGCCAATACATCTTCTCCAAATAGCTCAGTATTGGCAATGTCAATAAAACATGCAGGCTGTCTAGTCACGTTGCTTCCCTTTATTTATTCAGCAAGAAAACATGTTAAATAGACAAGAGAGCTCAGAAAAGACAATACATACACACGTGTGTCTAGTGCACTTTCCTCTGAGTATATGTGCACACATCTGCTGAGCTTCTCAAAGAAAGCTCTCACAGCCTGGTTAAAAGCTTTTTGTTGGCATTTGTGAGAGTTTGGCTGCGTGAATGTGATCTTCATAATCTAGTCTCAGTATTTTCAGTGGTTTAAACAATGGAAAGGAAATTTTTTCAACTGATAAAGCTTTCTGAATTTTTACCACCACAATAAGAAAATGCTTCTCATTCTTTTTTGTTAACAGCACTCCTCTGGGTGGAATCCATGGTCCCCACCAGGCAAGTGCAAATAGCTAACTATGGTCTTGAGATCATGTGGGAAAATACATCTAAGGAACTTTTAGAGAAAGAAAGCTACTGTGCTTGGCATTCTTTCCCCATCCCAAGGCTGCCGTACTCCTGCATGTGTTTTGTGCTTTATGCAAGTGCTGCAAAGTTAAGAGATGAGAATGTTCATTTGGGAGCTTGGCCACAGACTTCAGCAAGAGTCAGAGCAGGCACTTGCTCAAAACAGAAAATGCATAGAAAATATCTTATTTTGTAAGAAAAAGATGCAGAAAATGCAAATTCCTTAATTGCTATTCAGACTAGAGGGGGGAAAAGTATTATTCACACTGTCAGTCAGCTTTAGAATAATTAATACAAACAAAAGTTTGGGGATCAGGAAAAATACACATAGGTCTCTTGTTTTGGAAGGGATTATTCCTGAATGCGCTGCTAATCTGACTAATACATTTATGTTACACTTAGGGGGTAAAAGGGATTAGGTGTGAGGAATTAAAGAGATTTGATATGGATACCGTATTTGGTAGAACTTCTAATGAGATTACTTAAAAAAAACCAAAAAACAAAAAACTGCCTTATGCATTGGCTTGACTAAGACCAGAGACTCTAATGAGATAATGAATTCTGTCTCCAGTAGGGGAAATGGTGCCAAAGCAGAACTGTGATAATAAAATTCATTGGACTCTGATTAACTCAAGGATTGCAGCAGTACTCAAATTGGCACTTAGAATTTCATGTCTCTTGGAGGTCACAAGGAAACCCTGTGGAAACAGAACAGGGAGTCAGTTCTGTACCAATGCTCATGCACATTTATTTTCCACCAAGCTAAATTTCATGGACGAAGTTTTATTTTCCTATTTCTTAAAAAGGAGATTTTATGGAGGGTTTTTTCCAAATGAACTTGGAGTTGAATCAATGGTCTATCCCTTCTGTTCATATGATTTCAGATGCCTAAAGCCACAGGATATGAGGTGAGTTATTAGATATGCCTTTCCAAAGAGGAAATGGTGAGACAGAAATGACCTGCCTGAAGTTACAGTTTATAGATTAGAAAAAGGAACAAACAATTAAAAGACAGAGACATTTACAGCAAATTACTTGCAATCAAGCTGCAGCTAAATGAGCTTCTTGATGAGGAAACCAAATTTATGTTGTTTAGCACCACAAAGAAATGTTCCCAAAACAAACAAAAAAAAGTTGAAGGTGAGCAAAGTGTTAGCACAGTTGGATACAGATGTGTTGATAAGAGAAATTATGGGCGCAATTAAAGGTCTGGTCTTGGAAAAGAAAAACAATGATATTAACTACAAAGAGCTTTCCTGTCGAATCCAGTGAGACAAAACCTTAAGAGGTGTAGGATGGGGTGTTTTCCCCCTCTCTGTTTTCATGTGTGGCTAGCAACCTCAATAATCAGCTTTGACTCAAATAAAGCAAAATATGGCAGTTTAAATCAAAACATATATTCTCAAAAAAATTACATATTTAAAGAAAAGGGTGTGCCAGGGGCAGGGGTGAATACGTTTAACACTAGAATTAAACATTTTGTTCTCTCCCACTATAAAAATGTGAATTACCTCTTTGGCAGCTCTTTGAAAAGATCTTTGTGAAGTTATGTATATTCAGCAAGGAAGACAGAAAGTCACACAAAAGCCCTGAAGGCATGTGAAGGCTTCAGTGTGAAGCACCACATTTTTCTCTTTGTTGCTCTATATACATTTTGCATTCAGTGTAGTATTCATCAGCTTCACTGAATGCTAGCCATTGTCTACCTATATTTATCCAAAAGGAGTGACTTTAAAGACTTTGTAATTATGAAAAGGCAACGAGCAAAGCTATCCTTCTCTGTTCTTATTGCCTTGGAATGGTTGGCATAACACAGTAGACAAAAGCAAGGTATAATAGGGCTTCTTATTGGCAGTCAGAAAGCGCAAGTATATGTAGAAGGAGATAATACTCTGCTGGCATTTTTCCTTCTCTTGATTCTTTCTTTCCTTTCATGCAAAAAGTTTAGTGTGACTAGAGCCCTTCGTAAATAAGCAGGTGGAGAACAAGAGTGAAAAATTTGCAGTTGTGAGCTAGATGAACCAAGATTTCCAGGTATGAAATTTTGACAAAAAAATTAAAGTGACTCACCCTGTCATGTTTAGAACAGTAAGTGGGAAGTCCAAACCTCTAGTGATACTTGCCTGCTTAGTTAAGTTTTGAATTTTGAAAACTCAAGATAGATTTTGTAGATGCACAGCCTTCATTTTATTTCTGAAATAAGAATGGACTTTGTGAGAACTTTCTTTGATACCAAGTGCCTCTTTTCAGTTTGTACAATCAAAGGTGTTATTACACTGCTTGTAAAAATGTGACTCATAAAAAGCAGATTGACATCTAGTTTGTAATCATAACCTTTATGCTTCATCGCTAGTCTTAATACTGTTCTGAAATGTGATTAGGATTCAGGTCAATACCCTTAATATGCATTATTTTTTTTTCCATTACATGGTAACTCGTATGCTTAAAGGTATGGAGAATGATAACACGCTTCAGCTGTACATAGTTTTATCCCCATTAACTCTCTCTTTGTACAATCCTTAATTCTGTCTTCTCAGCTTGATGT
Source organism: Melanocharis versteri (assembly GCA_013397845.1). Lineage (NCBI taxonomy): Eukaryota > Metazoa > Chordata > Aves > Passeriformes > Melanocharitidae > Melanocharis > Melanocharis versteri. The sequence goes on along the minus strand of VZTG01008543.1, from coordinate 499,887 downwards.
GGAGATGATCAAAGGAAGGAAGATAAGTTTGGGAGAACCTGCTTTTATTTTTTATCAGGATCATAAGGGCAGCATCATCTGTTTTGAGGGATTGCTGGCAAGGTGTGAGATTAGGAAGGAAAGTCAATTTTCATTACTTGTGATTTGGGCATTATTTTGAACTCCCCAGAGATGAAGGGTTGGATGATTAGACAGGTAAGTAATGTGAAAAGTCTAATGACTTAGAACTGCTGAAGGGAAAATTTGTCTTCTCATTTTTATACCAACCCTTCGAGAAAGTGAAGATGTCTTTGGCTAACTGCAGGGAGATTTTAAGAGTCACGTATTGGCTCAGAGGCAGAGGCCTTGCAAGAGGGGTGAAGGTTCAGTTTGGTTTAAATGAAGAGAGCTGCCAGTGTCCTTCTGAGAGGACATTTACCTTAGCTCAGTTTATCCTTTCCACTGCTCAGCAGGGAGCCAACCCAGAGACCCTTGAGAAACAGAGCAAGAGAGGAAATGGCTGGATACGTAAGTGTCTCTCCGACAACTTTTTCTTCTCTCTTAATTTCTGTTAGGCTTCCCCCAGTTAGGTCTGCCCCCGGCAGCATACTTTATCCTCGAGGCACTGAGAGGCAGGCAGGGAGTAAATATGGGGCACCTTCAGAACTTGAATCCTATTATTTGAATCATATTTATGCAATAGTATTAAAACCAGTGGCTGAACATAAAGCCTGTAATTACATGGAAGTATCTATTTCAGAAGCTGTTCAGTTGCATTTGATCTTGTTTTTCCCTGTAGCTAACATGGAAATAACCCCACTGACTCATGTTGACTGTGTTTAAAAATAATAGTAATCCTATTTCATACTGGCCAACTGCATTTCACCTGAATGAACAGTTGGGACAGCAAACTTAAGACCATTCTCCAGTTTATCTGTTGTAGAGACTAAAATTGGTCTTTAGACAACCAGAAACTGTTGTAATATTGGCATGAAATAGAGCCATTAAAAATATTCTCATTGCAAAGAACAAAAAAGCGTATTTCAAACAGGATTTAGATTCCCTGCCTCTTCTCCCCTTCAAATGTGCAACACAAGTTTCTTCTCTTTCCAGGGACAGGAAACATTCCTGTAAAGACTTTGGGTCTGATTCACAACCTCTTCCCATGTTGCCCCAAACCTGGATAAAGAGTTCTATTTTTCCAGTCTACACGCAAGCCCCATTCTGTTCATAAAGCTTAATTGTAAAAATATCTGTTCAGCTGTACGTAGTTTTGGAACTGTGCAGCAGGCTTGTCTCTTCCTGAAGTCATGCTTCAACACTTTACAGCTGGAGCTGTGCTGCTCTTCAAGGACCAGAAAATGTCTCTCCCTCTTTTGCCAGGGAGTCTGTTTGACCCAGAGAGCAACAAAAAAAAAGCCAAGGAAAACAAACAAATCTTCTACTTAGCCATGCTCTTAAAATGCCGTGATACGCAATGCCTACAACATGAGCCTAGAGCACCAGGTCAAAACCTTAACTCCTCTGTCAACAAGTTACATTGAAAATACCCCCATCTTTCTGCCAGAAGTCATCTTTGTGTCTGAAATCTCAAGTTAAGAGTTCCATTGAGTTTGTAGCATTTGCACTCTGACCGTCTCTAACAGATATCTTCATTTGTAAAACAAAAGAAAGCCTTGCTCAGTAGAGCTCTTTATATTGACTTAATCCATCCCCAAAAACAGCTGTGTAGGTCTCTACAGATGTAAACACTGAAACACATTCCCAATTTCATCTTTCAGTAGTTTCCCAGTGAAAGCACCAGAATAGCAGCACATACAAAGAATTTGCAAGTCTGGAGTCCAGATACTATAGATACTACAGATACAGGGTACTATGGTAGGACCTAGTCTCACTGGAGAATTTGCCTGTGGGAATTTTTACTCATGCCCCTCAGACCACATCTCTCAGCAGCTGTTCACTAACCCGAGCTAAAGCATAACCCTCTCTTCTTGCAAGGGCCAGGCCAAGGCAGGAAAGGAGAAGTCATCAGCCGTGATCTGGAACAGAGTCTTCATTTGGAACTTCTTTTCAACTTCCTTCTGCAGATGGTCAGTGTCTGCTTTCCACATCTTTTCCCTAGAAGCTACAGCAATGCTGCGACCTGCAACCTGTGTTGGGCTGTGAGCAAGTGTCAGAAAAATACTGCACACCTCTTGCTGAAGTGGTTCCTGACTGAACAGCTGTTTTGCCTCCAACTGGAAAGGGTGGAAGGAGAAGGCACCAACAGGCCAGATTCAATCCCTGGATTTTTGTAGGGTATGGAAGAATTGTCATACAACTATATGCACTGGGGTTAAATTTAGAATTATTCCTACTGAGCAATACTTACCATTTAAGTCACTAAATGAAGACGTGATCCCATATTTTCTGATACATAATTATTTGTGTCCACAGACATGAGTATATTATTTCTATTCCGAGGAAAAAAGGCTACGTTTGTATTTTTGTGCCAACTTGGAGAAACATTTTTTTACTCAAGTTTGTATTGTCAAGTGGAATTTGGATGTAAAGGACTAAAAAATTTCTCAAGAATAATTTGATGCTTGTGTAGCTTACTGGCCTCTTGGCTCCTCTTTGCTTTGTCCTGATGCTGTTTTCTTTCTGTTTTCTGATGTTTCTCACCCCTCATGTGTGTCACTTTCACTCCACCTCTCCCCAGTTACCAGGATTTTTAGCCTGATCTTGTAAAGGAATGAACATACTCAGTTGTACTTTTGTCCTCTTATTTTCCCCCCCAAGCAACCTGCAAAACCAGTAGCAAAATTCAATTCAGTTTCACAGATGAGAAAAGACCTTGGAGCATTTTCTAAGTTCTGTGCAAAGAGGGTCCAGGAAAAGAGTAGAGATCCTATTAGGGCCTCTCTCTGAGGAGCCAACTAAAAAAGATTCATCCTTTGTTTGACACTTGGGAATCTACACAGAGGGCAGGCCAGGTTCTTTAGTTCTGCTGTGTACAGAGGAACCACGTGTTCCTTCAACTTGGTACAGGCTATGCACCTGCTTGCTTTTGGACCGTGTCATGTTTCAGCTGATGAAATGGTGATAGGAGACGAGTCTTCACGTCTCTGAAAGTGTACATAAGGTCTTCATTGAGCGGGTGTGTCTGTTTCCCAAGGGCAAGGTGCTTAAGTTAAAGTTTGATGCACCCTCTGTCATGAATACAGAGAAGAAACATCAAAACCACTCAGTACAAATCCCAGAGAAAAAGGAACACACACAACAGGAAGGATGTGCATTATTAAAGGCAGTGATCTGCAGTCTGGAGACTTCAGGGATCAGATTGATTTTGTATACACTAACCAACAGATTTATCAAGAAATCTTAAAGGGAAAAATCCTAAAAAAAAAAGTTATTTGGGGAGGTCAATACAATATAGTACCATCTTAATTTAGTAAGGGTGTGGATAAATTCTGATCATAGCAGTGTAATCACAAAACATACTGTGACAGTGTATCTCTCCTCCTTTGAGTCTTCCGACAGGTGTGTCTATGGGGAGGAAAAGAGAAGGGCTTCTCTGGGGATCTGCCTTCTTTTCTTCCTCACTGGGGTTCTGCAGAGTGCAAAACCAGGTGCACACACTGGCTGGAATGCTGAAGAAGTGTGTCACCCCAGGTACCTGTTCCTCCTTCCTTCAGGCTAGTGGTGAGAGGCCCTACTTGTCAAATGTTGGATTGTTACTTGAAGGCAACAGAACAGTTGGCACACTCACCCTGGCCCAGCACATGGCTTGCACCAGTTATATATGAATTAAGACTGAATTCTGTCCTTGCCTGAGATTTTGTACATTTTTGTGATGTATGCTTGCTTGTGTTTGTTGTGTTTTGGTTTCTTTTCTTCCTCTTCAAACATTCCCCAGAGTCTGGGTGAGAAAAGGATTCTGTACTGCTAATATTACGCCTGCTATTCCAGCTTCATCACAGAGGTGTTGGATCAGCCATGCAAGCCTTAAATTCCACGTTCTTACCACCTTTGCTTTATCACAAGACATGACCTTTACAGAAAGTCCAGGATAGAAGAGGTTGGATGTTTTGAGCCAATATAGTGTTATGATGAGTACAAAGAGATACAGATGCGGGACAAATTCTACCTCATGGGCATACGAGCCATGAAGGATGATTCTATGTTTGAAAAGTGACTCAATGAGACAACGCCAGATATTCATCTTGTGCTATGTTCAGCAATGAGGTTTTCACATGTTGAGATGCTCACGGAAAAAGAAAAATGCATCTTTGAAGAACATTAAGAAAGGCTTAGACAAGAGTCAGAACTGGGAAATGCACATGATACAATAGTGTTTTCAAATTAGAAAGGCATGGTCAGATCCAACACACACAACTGCTCAAGAGAGATTTTGGAATACTACTGTTCCGAACGTCTAAATTGATCCTGAATTATAATAGAGAGTTTTGTGATCTAGAAAGAGCCACAGTGAAGCAAGCTGCTCTGTCATATGCAACTAGGGAGGTGCTTTTCCCCCTTTTTTGGAAAGTTGTTGAGTTGAGACACAGAGAAATCCTCTCTGAAATTTTCTGTAAGGACAATCAAAGCTTATGAAAGTCTATGTCAGGAGAAAGGCTTAACATTGTGTGCTTAAACATGTATCAGGAGTTAACTGTGACTGTTTCAGCCTTTATTCCACCAGCTTCATTCAGCTACTCTGGGGAGTGTTTTTGTGCTTGTATAATTCTCCATCTCATTTAGAGTGGAGCACAAGCTGTTGAAGTGTAATGTCGAATTTGCACTTTCTTGTGTATTTATGTATGTAAGGCAGACTCATTATGCAGCTGCTCTGAACCTTAAAACAGGTAATGGATTTATCTCCATTTTATTAAAGGAAGACCAAACGAGAGGAGGAGGTTATTTCTTTTAAGTATCTCACCTCCACCTTTATTTCAAAAATACATTACCTGTCCTCTGACTTTTCTGTGAGTGTTCTTTCCACAGTTATCCATTATTTCAACTGCTGCCTTTTGTCTGAAGAAGGATTACAATAGCTCCATTAGCACTTGCCTCTTAATGGGAGGTCTGGGTGAGAAGTGGTGTTAAAGCAAGGACATACTGGAGGGGTTGTATTTACTGAACAAAGACTACTACCCGTGGTTCAGGGTACTGCTCTGATCCACACTGTTTGTTCTCATCACCCTGCAGCAGTTCCAGGCACTTCAGTAATTTTACTGCTGGTGAACACCGCAAGAAAGATCAGAGTAGGTCCTGGTGTCTTTGAAGAGCTGGGCTTCAAAATGCTCTCTGCAAAGTGAGACCTGTCTGGAGTCTGTAGCTACATTACCACATCCCTGCAAATTTCTGTGTTTCTCCAATAAAGCCACGGAGGGCAGTTTGTCCTCAGTTTCATCGTGGATGTTGCAGAGCTGCAGTGATCTGGGGTCACAGGACCTGCGCCTTGGCTGGAGAGGCAGAGAACCCCTGTGCTTTCCCCGTCTGGACAGCCACCTTTGGCCACCACTGGTGGGGGGGTGGAGTCGTGGTGGTTGCTTTTCACCCCTTAGGCTACAGAAGTTGCCCCACTGACAACTCCTAATCCTGGGTGGGGAAGGTACCTCCTCACTTGATACTCACTTTGGGTGAGGTCCAAAGTAATCACCACAAACGGTGGAGTTTGGTGCACTTTAGGTGCAGAATTGAAATTTTTCCATCAGTCCAGATTACAGGGAGTTAATCAGATTACAGTGAGTTTATCGGTGGAAGGGTAGGAAAGATTGTCTCAGGAATCTGATGCTTTTTTTTAAATAATAGCTATTAGCATGGCCTGGAAATGGCAGGGCTGCAAGTGCTGAGAGATCCACTCCTCTGGAGACAGTTTGGAGAGAGTGTAAAAGAAAGTGCTTTTTCACCTCCAATTTGAAAGAAGGCAACTCTGTAAAGTTATTTGTAGGCCTTTAGACTGCTTTGAGCAGGGAAATAAGACTTTGTTTCTGAGTGGAAACCATAGAGACATTTAATTACACTACAAAAAATATACACAATAAACAAGTTATTTTATTTTATTTTATTTCAGCCAAATATACTAGAGAGCCCTGGAGGGAAAATATATTTTAGTACTTTACAGTTACAATTGCAATTTATGTTAGTCTAGTGTCTTTCATACGAGAAGTACCATATCATAAAACACTTTACAGTCTGTTTATCAATACAATAAACTGAGAATATTGCTCAATTTACTTTATTAGAACTTGCTGAGAGATACAAAAATAAAACCAGCTTGGATTGCTTGTACTTTTTTTTTTTTTTTTTTTTTTTAAGCAAGTGAAACATTGGAAAGGGTAAAAATAGCTAGATACAGTCTTAGTTATGAAAGACCATTAAAAAAGCTTCAGGTAATGAGAAAGGGTTGATGCAAGGACAGATTTCTCATCAAAATCATCCAAGAAATGGCTGGACTGCAAAGCACATCAAGAAATTTTAGTGAAGCTTAAACTCAGATTAAACCATTATGATACCACTATTTTTGCTTGCTTGAGTTGTGAGATATTGTGCAAGTTGTTTTTATGGACAACATTTGCTGGAATTTGTTTCATTAAATATTCTTGTGATACTGCAGGATCTTGCAGTAATGCTTTGACAGGGGTATTCATATGAAAATTTATGACACCAGCAGAAAACAACAAAACTATGGTTTTGGCAGGCAAGAGTTTTTTTATTTCTATACATTTGGAATCAGTCACAAGCAGACCATGGGCAGTAACCAGTTTGGCACCAGAACTTAATACGATAGAGACACGGATTTCTTGTGTTTTAAAACATTTTAAGTACTCTGAGCACAAGTGCTTAACCTGCCTCAGACCCTGCTGCCAGGTGTTTTACACGGCACTCACCCGGTGCAATGGGGCCGTGAACAGCTCCCGTGCCCACACGCAGGTTTTGCTGTGTGGGGCTGCTGTGCACCTGCGAACACTTTTAACGAGCATCTGAAAGGCACATTTCCCCAGCCTGAGATGATAAACACAAACATGCATTAATTGCGTCAGCAGGTTATTGAATACAGTTCTGCAACAATATCACTGACAGCCGGAGTTAAAGCTGTTCGAGAGGCTTAAGTGGGCACTTCCATATGGTAACAGCTTTTGATTTTTTTCTGAGCTTAACCTCATTTTATAAGGCTCTGTTTTGAGATGATTGAAGTTTTTCCTTGAGTTGCTTGCTATTAATATTTGAAGAAATATTTTCAAATTATCCTCTTTCCTGCTGCAGTTTGTAAGTTTTCAGTCTGTCGTTTAATAAAAATAATTATAAGTATCTTTGCTTTGGAAATTTTTGCCACAAACTTCAAACTAGCCTAAATTTCATGCTCTGTCAATTTATTATAAATTACAATATTTTATCTTTTTATGTGATTTTTTGTGCACCTCTACAATGTTGTTTTGCCTTGCTTCGCAAACAATTGTTGCCATTAAAAACACTGGCATCTTAAAACTGCTTGATAGATAGATAGATAGAAAGATAGATAGATAGATAACACTATACCCTATCATTAAGTCAGGAAAGACAAGTGGTAACTGAATGATATTTGTTGACAAGATTAGATTCAGAAAGGCAAATATCTGTGCAATAACAGGAGATTAGATCAAATAAACTAATTATGCACTGAAAAAATTCAGTTCAGGTGATTCATTGCTGCTAATTTCAGCACAACAAGAAGTGTATTCTATCTCAGTTGCCATCAGAGACTCTTCAGGAATGCAAGCATAAACCCAAAAGGGAGAAATGCAAAACCCATCAAATATTTGGAGTGCAAAGATATATATTATCCAGTATGAGATTGCAGGTACAACAAGGTCACTTCTGGAGACTAAGAAACTCAAGTTTTGAAATAGAGGGTTATTGTTTTTCTAATTGCTTTGGACACCCCTGCATTATTTAGTAGTTACGTGTTCAGTGAGAACACCCTTTCACAGTAACTTCCAGACGAGGTGACATCAGGGCAAGGCTGCAAGAACTAGAAGACCGTGTGAGCTCTGTTTGTGTTTCTGTCAGCATTTAATTGAATTGTCTGTGAGGAATTGCTAGGCCTGGAGCAATTACTAACAAGAGCAGAACTATTACTTTAAATCTTCCATACTTTCCTCCTTCTTTAGAAACCACTTTTTGTATATCTTGTAACTTCACTTGCTTCCTAGATGTAATCACATACTTCAGGACACGCAAACTCAGGTCACGGGCTGTGGTCAAATAAGCAAACCTATATTTTTACCAGTCTTAATATTTATCAGGTGGTATTCAAATTCCAGAGCTTCTGGTTTCCAATTTTCAGAGTTAAGTTGATAAAACATCCATGTTTGACAGTACTTCATGGAAAAAGGAGTTTGGTGGCTGTTCATGCCAGAATGAAAGGTCACAAACATAATTTTTCAGTGAATTGACTACAGACCTATAGACTCCATTAGACAGACCTGTACTGTTCTACTGAATTTCAGTTATAGCCTGGCTGGGGGAAAAGGAAAGTAAGGCTTCTTCCTTCACACTGCTAAGTGGCTCTAAATTGCAATCTTTACCACCTTCTCTTTGTTTGCATATTCAAAGATCAAATTAGTGGCATCTCAGACTCTAAAACTGACTTGAGTAAAAAAGAAAACCACAAAGTTTATGTACTCTACCTTGCAGGTGTGCACTAATTTTAATGTTAGCACATATAAAGGACATAATTGCATTTGGCCTTCTAAGCAAAAGTTGCTTCATTTAGCATTATCTTTGAGGCAGTTTCCTACAAGTGGTCATGGAATAAAATACCAGACTGAGAGTGGAAAGGAATAAATAAGGCACTCAAAGAAAATAGTGACAAAAGAAGTCAAAAATCAATCAAGCTTTAAATGCTGATAAAGAAAAGAAGTTTAATGTACCATCAAAGAAAAACAATTCTGCTGTTAAAGAAAAGAGCATCAAAGAAATAAAGGAGAGATTAATCCACAGGAAGAAAGAAACCATCACAGCAAGGTGGGAAAACCTAGAACAAAAGGTAAGAGATGAGAAGTGGTTTTGTCTTGTTCAAATATAAGTCTGCATGTAGCATTTGGGAATAACAATATTTTGCTTTGAAATTTGCATTAAAATGAAATCTTAATCACAATAGAAAGAAAATGAAAACACATGTGGAGGATGGAAAAAAAGACGACCCTAAATCACACAAACAAAAAAGAAAATATTAATGACAAATGAAGAGGAAAAACAGAGAGACAGGGCAGGATGCTAATGAGGACAGAGTACAGCGGTGTGAGTGGACAGAGAGAAACTGTAGAAATGTGTCTTGTGCTATAAACATCTGTCCCATGGAAAATCAGAAGGCACAGATCAGGGATTGGAGGGTAGTGGATGAACTGGCAAGGGGGGCAGAGGAAAATGTATGTCACTAGAAACTTAGCAGGGTTGGAAACTAAACACTTCATTACTATGAGAGGTGGTTTGGCTGTAGAAAATATAAAATAACTTCTACTGCATGTCTGACCAAGATTACATTTAAATGTTTATTTTAACATGAAGTTAAATGGACTAGTATCTGTAAAGAAATATATTTACTTATATTGATAAAACTATTTCTCTGGTGCTTTCAAACTTGTCTATATTTAAACCTTTTTGACTTTCAACCATTTAATGCCTCTTAAAAAGAGTTTGAAAGCCCTCCTATGCACCAAAGCATTCTCATCAATCTGACACTGAGCAGCTACCTACCCCACTTCCCTACTGCAGGTAAGGCTTTGGATTCATGTATAGCCCTGGAAGTTGTGCTCTGAAGATAGGAGGCTTTCCCAGAAATGCCCTTCTTTTGCCAAGAACTTTTAGCTGAAGCACTTCAGCTGATGTCTGTGATGATTGCTTTGCCTGGGATAGCTCTCAAGATAGTTTTGAATGAAACCCATATGCTTAAAGAACACAAGGGAGGTGTGTGTGGAGGGGCTGTGGAATATGACCTCTGGAGTGATTTTTTTGTTTGGTTGGTCAGGAGTGTTTTTGGTCACAGAAACTTAGTATCCATACTTTTGAATGAACCTGCAACTCTTTGAGGTGCATACCACAGAGTAAACTCTTGGACAATGTTTGTGCAGCTGGTGTTTACTCCACATACAGTTTCTAATCTGTTGGGAGAATTAATACTGATCCACGTCCACTACAAAAATCCACATAAGAACCTACTCTAATGAGAAGTAAAGTGAGGCACGGCAGCAGGGTCATAGGATAATTTGGGTGGGAAGGGACTGCTGGAGATCATCCTGCCCAAAGAAGGAGCAAATTAGACCATGGCCTCCTCCACTTGGGGTGAAATGTCTCTGAGACTGGAATTTCCACAAGCTCACAGGTACCTCCTCCAGTCTTAAAGCACTCTCAGTGTGACTGCTCCCCATCTAATTGAAACTGCCTTCATTGCAACTTGGAACTGTTACTTCCCATCCTAGAAATGCTCCAAGAAGAATCTGGCTCTGCCTTCTCTATATGCATCTGTTACTTAGTTGAAATAAATAGTATGTGCTTTTGCAATTTCTTCTTAAAACTAAAGAAACCTACTACTTACTTTTCTCAGCCTTTGTGCATCATGTACTCCTTACTCCTAGAGGATGCTGGAACTAATAAAGTCTACTAATGCTAAAATGCAAATAGTCATGTAAAAATTAACTGATCAGAGAAGTTTGTTTTGTGTTTGTTTCTTTTTTTTTTTTGTGGTTTGGTTTGGTTTGGTTTGGGGGTTTTTTTGGTGTTTTTTTTTTGTTTGTTTGTTTTTGTTTAATACAACATGTTGCACCATGTAGTATATGCTGCCAGATAGTATTAAGATGAGTGAAAAGATAGGATCCCACAAGTAACTTATGTTTAGATAAAAAATAGTCTATTGCTTTAGGTAGGATAAAAATGTACAAATGTACCTTCTTTCTCTGGGGCATAAATCGACCTTTAATTCAATTGGTTAAGAAATAAACCCTTGTAAAATCCATATTTTTTCAGTATATCCTTTACTCATACACTGTGCTGAAGTGTCAGACGCAGGCTAGTGGATTAAATAGTTTAAATGCCTTATTTTACCATGCCTTTGTAAAAAGAGTACAAGAAAACAGTCTTAGCCACCCCTGTTTGCCTCGGCTTTTGATACCTGCAGTGAGTCATAAGCCTCTACAATAAAGAACACACTTTTTTGTCTGCTCTTGAATGTGCACCTCAAAAAAAAAAAAAAAAGAATCCATCTAAAATATTTGCAGCTAAACCCCCTCAGAGACAAAACAGATTTTATAGAGGTCTGTGAGTAAGTGTTCACCTACATTACAACTGTAAGAGATTTTGTTGACTTGGCCCCATGTTACCATGGTATTCAGCACAGAGGCCTTTTTCTCTGTGAAGTACGAACAGTAGTACAGGAAAGATGTACTTGTACAACACCCACAACTTGATATGTGAAACTTTGTTTCATAGATTCGTGGAATTGTTTGGGTTGGAAGGGACCTTAAAGTTCTGACATCTAATTTCAACCCCCTGCCATGGGCAGGGACACCTTCTACTAGATCAGGTTGCTCAGAGCCCCATCTAACCTCGCCTTGAACAATTCCAGGGATGGGATGTCCCCAGCTGCTCTGCCCAACCTCAGTCACCTGTGCCAGTGCCCCACCATCTTCACAGTAAAGAATTTTCTCCTTATATCCAATCTAAACATCTCCTCTTTCAGTTTGAAGCCATTACCCTTGGTCTTATCATTATGTGCCCTTGCAGTGCTTTCTTCTTCCTCTTGTTGATTTACACATTTTGATGCTTCTCAGAATACCCTTTAAATGCACAGCAAAAAGGAGCCTAATAAAGCTCTGAAAGTAAAAACTACCATGTTTTGTAAAATGCCAGAGTGTTTGTAAGCTTGGGTAGAAAAGTTCAGGTTAAGAAAAAGCACTTCTCATGTTTGTTGTGTGGGTCACTGACTGAAGTAAGGGGCCTGGGCTCCCCAGAATTTCACTATTTACTCTGGCTCTGACTCTCCAGTTCATCAGAGTTTCCTCCAGTGAGGGGGGTTTCAGTAACCTCACAGACTTATGTGTTGCTGTTGGCTTCCCTTCCATGTGTGCATCTCCTACTGAAATATAGTGCTGCTGGGACATACTGTAAATTGCACTCATTGGAAAGCAGAACAAAGGTCTGGGCAATCCGGAAAGATCATGGAGGTGATGATCACTTGGGGAGTTTGCTTCATCCCTCAGAATACAGGGAGAGTGGTAGTTTAAGGAGCAAGCTAGGAGGCCAAGTAAAGCAAAATGAGGCCAAGAGGCAGAAACTGAACTTCAGATGAAATACAAAGGCTGGTGCATTCTTGCCTGCTTCCAGTCTAGTCTGGCTTCTGGCCATGGATGACAGGGGTTTTCAGTCAATAACTGGGGTTCTTCCATTTTCTGCACTCTCTCGCCACCAGCACTACTATGGCTCCCTGATGAATTACAGAGGCTCCAATCCTTCCTTCAGTCTTGGCTTCAGCAGAGCAGATTCATTTACACTCCTGTTTTGTCTGCATAAGAGAAAAGAGAGGCATTTTATATCCGACTTTCTTCAAACTGTTGTTTGGCCTAAGTCAATTTTCCTCTACTTTTTTCTTTCTTCTTTCAGTGCTAAGTACTAAGAAAGGACAAGCTTGCCTTGCAAGCCGAAAGATGTGCATGATTATAAAGTAAAATAGATTATAAATGTCAGAGCTTGCTTTCTTTAAAACTGTACTAGAAGGAGGTTGCTTTGTCTAGCAGGAGAATGGTTGGAGCGGAAGAACTGTGGCCTGGGTCAGCCTTTGATTTTTCTGATTGTAAAGGGATGTGATACAATTCAGGTCTGACTCCATCATTATCTTCTTTTCACCTCCATCTCTAACTCAAATAGATCCTAAGTAGAGGAAAGGTAAGTTCAGCCCTCCTGCCTTCCAAGTGTTGAGACTCTCTTAGGAGGTTGAGGGCAATCATGTGAATGGATTTTTTCCCTTGTTACTGGGCTGAGACCACCAACTCTCATAAACAAAGGAACACCAGTGATATTTTTCCCTTATTTTTTTTCTTTCTTTAATCACCATTGATGTGGCTCACAGTTTGAACTAGCAAGATTCCCTCCTCCCCTCCTCCTGGATCATGCAAAACCTTTATTTGTTTTTGAACCTCTGTGACTGCTTCCACACAGGAGGGTGTGAGGTAAGCAGCCTGTGAGGTGGTGCTACATAAGGAGTAAACCTGACTGGGGGAGCATGAAGAGGCTGATGCCAGACAGATAAAAGGCCATTGAAGAATATCTCTGTTTGCCATGGGTCTGCGGACACACTCCTTTGTCCCCTTGACTCAGGAAGAACACAGCCTGGCACTGCACTCACTCTCTGGGAAATGGATATTCCCACTTCAGAAACCAAAACTCGACATTTGGTATTTTTATATGATGCAGCTTTTTGAACTGGGATAGGAATATCTGCCCACTCTGGCAGGGAAGAGATATTTATGTGTTGTCATCTCAAATGTATGAGAGGTCACTGGCAGAAGGTGTGAAGGAAGCTGAAACTGATCAAAGACCAAACTGTTCCCAGATATGTTTTGGATCGATGTTACAGATCCACACAGAGAAAAGGCAGGATAGAAACTACTGAATAATTAAATCCCTGTGGGTTGAGGGCTTTCCAAGAGTGTCTACAACCTCTTCAGGCTAGTTTCAAGGATGATGTTTGAATTGTGCTCATGTGACCTTAGGAGTCATCTGGTACAAAGTAGGGAAAAGGATTTAATTACAGAGAACAGATAATCTTTGTTCTAATGCCTTTAATGCTATCACTTTCTCTGCAGCTGCTTTATACATAATAACAGCTTAGCTTTCATTACAGATATATATTTTTTTAAAAGGCAGTATCCTCCTGTCACCACATAAGCAGCACTCCTTTCATTCATTTAAAGTCATCATTTTTCTCTGACTATAGGGTATTGCATTCTATGTCATTCCATATAATAGTCTTCTAGGAATATATATTTTCACCTTTATTATTGAGATTGCTTCAGTCAGCAAGTGCCCATGGAACAAAATTGCAAATGCTGCATGCAGAAAGTCGGGAATAAGCTGTGTTTCTTCTGTCGATGTACTATACTGACCCTTAGAAATGAGGCTCAATACATAGTATAATCTGAGGTGTCTTTTGGGAAGGTGGAATATCTGAAGGAAAGTGTGGGCAATAGCGTTTCCTCCAGAGAGCTGAAGTCGTTCAATGACTCACTCCCACACAGTATTAATTGTGTTTGACACAAAGGACTGGTGCTTCAGCATACTTGTGATGGACAACAGGGCATTTTTCCATCTTGGATACTGGCTTAGTTTAGTTTCCACTGATACCAACCCGTGATTGCATCAGAGTGTCCTCTTTGCTTAAAGAGGGTTTGTGACTGAGGGCCAAACCTGTTCTTGAAAATGTGAGTTGTGAAGTACTGTCAGATGGGAGTTATGATTTGGGATAGCATTTCTATACCTGAAAAAGTCCAAGGATAGACATTGTGAAAATATGATTTTGGTGGTAAACCTTATTTTGGCTGAAAGAGTTCAGAGGTTAAGCCATATCAACACTAATGGTGTTACCAGGTTCTCCCTTTCACACTACAGGACTGGCCTCAGTGAAGTTTTACCCAACATTTAGAGGCGGGTGAAGGGCTGAGTGCTGAAGGCAGAGTTATCTTTGCTGCCCAGTAGGCACTTCCTTCAGTCAGGGATGACGTACATAACTGTGTGGAGTTGTCCACAGTGCACCTCTGCATGGATAAACAGAGGTATTTAATCTCCCCACCTGTCATTAGTCTGTCATGAAAGCTGAATTTGCTTTGAGAAAAGTCAGATGCAACTTCTGCATACGAGAAGTAGGGAATCAAGAGGTTGTGTTAGGATATCCGCCTGTGGAGGAGTGAAGTGCAGAGTGCCTCATTTTGGGCCTGGTTGTCTTGTTGTGTTCTCTTTTGGTATGAACTCTTCAGGATTTCTGGTAAATAGTACCTGCTGCTACCAGGCTCAGAGATAATGAACAGATGGAGTATAAATAAGGATTTTTTTTTTTTTTTATTAAAGAGTTTACTTTGAATTCTTAATATAATGACATAAACTGCTACTCCATTGTAATTCAGAAAGCCTTCTACTTGCAGCAAATCTGCTGCTGGGACAGCACCACTGAAGGGCTCGTGCAAAAGTCTCCCTGCCACTCCAGTACTACTTCATAGGCAGCACAGAGCAAGCCCTGAAGGATAACTCGCATAATGAGTTCTCCCACACTGCAGAGGAGAAAAGTGATCCCCAGATGGCATACCAGAGAAGCAGGAGGTTAATTTTATTTGAAATTCCCTTAACTAAGAATTTGGTCTCAATAGGTGAGTGAATTGAACCACCAGAGCAGATGGGTTGATGCTCTAAATCCCATGCCACAAGGCTTGTACTATTTTTCAAGGAACAAAGATGAAACAGCTCTTTCCTTGTTTTGAGAAACTTTTTACTCATTAGGGTGTAATGCAACGCTTTGGAAGATGCTTACAGACCTTTGGCACCCTGGGTATTACAACTCATGGGCAAATGCAATATTAAAAACAAAAGATTAATTTAGGATAGACCCTTGAACTTAGCTTTTCATCTGTGTCCCAGAAGAAACACAGTACAGATCAGCAAAGCACGGACATGGAAAGGCTTATATGCATCTCCTGAATTCCTAAGCCAAGGAGATCAATAACAAAAGCATTTAGCCTCCTAGACCCTGCATATAGATGATCAGTATACTTTTCTTCTAATTTCTTCCCCATGAGATCATATCTCTTTAAAAAAAAATACTATTCTTCGTTTTGCCAAGATGTTGTGCATTCTTCCTGATAATAGCTCCAGGCAAATGTATCTGTCACACAGAATGAAAGGCATTTTGGGAGGGGGTTGTCTTATATCTTGGCAACACGATGCCAAGATTGTCGGAGACCGAGAGGTTAAAACCTCTGAAGATAATAATGGATTTAATTTACAGCCTTGGAAAGAGCTAGGATTAATGTGATGACAAGATATATAGATCTTAAGCAAGAGAATCATAAGCCTGTGTTCTTATAGTTATAAGTAAAAATACGTGTTGGGTGATTTGGTGAAGAGTTTTAAGTATAGTAATGTGATTCTATAGTTTAAGTTAAGAATTTAGATGTTATAATAGAAGTGCATAGGTGTACATGACCTGGCACTTGATTGGCAAAAGAACAGACGCATTGCAGCAAAAAGTACTAGAGGTGATAGGTTATCGAGTTTAAACAAAGTTTCGTGTTAATTGCTTATTGGACCAGAAAGTTATAAATTACCATGTAACCCTGAAGCCCGTGACTATCCTCTGTTATGGCGACTTGTTACTTAACCTCACGACCTTTGAGACTGAAGTCTTGTTTGTTATTTTAAGTAATAAATTGTGTATAACTACGATGGTCCCATCTCTTCAATCAAACTCCAGTGAAAAGCATCGGGCTAGTGATGCGACGTGGGGAAAACCCAACACAAGATGGTGGCAAAGTGTCAAGTTCTCTGATAATCACTCTGTAAAAATAGGTTCGTTTGAAACAGGTGTCTTGAGTTTCATCAGGTTAATCAAGTGAGAAATGGCTAAGTTGGACAGGTTTTACTGTTGTGGGAATTTTATTGCTCAAGCAAGTAATTAAATTGTTCACACAGAAATATCCTCACAATAAAAATACGTTTATGACAGGATGGTCTTGTTCATCTTGATGAGCCAGGCCCCCAGCTCTTCTTCAGACTGTGTGTGCATATAGCCTCAGTGTGAGTAATCGTATTGTTTAGAAATTTTACTATCATAGCTTGTGTGTGCAGGAATTTTACAGTAACACTGAAATATACTTGATGCCCAAAATGTATATTACAGAATAGTAAGGAGAGTGGGTTTAGAGCTGCTTCTAGAAGGAATCAACACACTTTCAAAAAAGTTGCATGCTCCTGAGGGATTCAAAAGTTCAGAAAAGTGGCAATCCACATAACAGTGGTTACAGATAAATAGTATATGTAAACATTAACAGTGGGATTCAAATTTTTTAAACTAATAATATTTGTGCACTTTTCTAAATATTGACAAAAAACATCCTCAAATGGTTACTTGAACGTTTAGCCCTTTATGAAAGTGCAGTTTAACAGGATCTCAAAGTTAAACATGGCATTCCTTTAGGTATTTCCAGTCACACCCCTCTCTTAAATTACATTTTTGTCTGTGAGAAAGATTGAAGGATGACCCCCTAGTTATTCTGGAATTTCAGCAATCTTCAATTAACAATAGTCTAAAACTTTCCAGAGCACTTGTCTTGATCATTGAGTAATCCCTGTGCTGATAAAAATCTCAGGGTATTCTTTCATTTATTTGTCTCTTCATTTATCTGCCTGCCTCTGTAGATACAAACAACAGAATAAAAAAATATTACATAATGCTGAAAGTTTCCTTGGAGGGAAAAGTCACCTCTGGGCAAAGCGCAACCATGGAAAATTCCAGATAGCACAGGATGTTTTCTTTTCCTTTGGAAAATACCAACGTTTGAAAAGGCCCACGATAAAGGACAGGCAGACTCGAGCCACAGTGAGAGCTAAGGGAAAGCTTTGTTTTGGACACTGCTGAAATGCAGCTGCTGCAGGAGCAGCACCCGACCCAGGCAGAGCTGTCCTGAAGGTGCTCGAGAGAGTAAAACCTCTGCCCTTTATTTGTGTGGTGACGCTCCTGATAGCTTCATGGGACTGCTGTCCTGTCTCAGGCCAGGGCTGAGGAAGGATTCCTCTCAGGCTGTCCCTGGGACCCCAGGCTGGTGGCAATATGTGGGACCCCATCACTTGTCCCCCTGTCACGTCTCCAGACAGTGATCCTGTGACTTCTGGCCCTTGCTGCCCTGGTTGAGGACTTGCTTGGGATATTTGGTCTGTCCCCACAAGCAAGGCATAAGTGGGGAGCGTGCCATGAAAGCTATTTTCTCCTCATTTAGTCTTTTCCAAGTGTGACTCATCTAGCAGAAGTTGAAGTGGGGAACCCCCACCTTATGTTTAACAGCTTGCTTATAAATGCTAGCTGAACACTTTTCCCAAAGTATACATTTTCCCTCTGCAGAAACGCAGCACACACAGTTTTTTCCAGTGCGTTTAGCCTCTGTGGCATCAGAGTTTTACTCTGTGCCGGGAGGGAATGACGTGCCCAGTTGAAATCCCCCCCCGTTTCCCTCTCCGGCAGGAGCTGGGAGCAGCCCTCCACCCCAGGGCAGCGGGCAGGAGGAGTGGGGTGGCCCAGGTGGGGGAGCTCTCACTGCGTGGCAAGGAAGAAGGGACGATGCTCCCGAAGCTCCTGGCCCATCCTGGCCATCGCGTTCAGCTTTATTCTCACCCAGTACTGAAAGAGCGGTATATCCAAGCTTCCTTCGTGCTCCAGGCTTTACTCGTGGCTTACTCATGGTACTTAAAATCATCTCCCATCTTCGTTCTCAAGGGGAAGGTGGCAGGTCGCAGTTTGTTTCAAATACTGCTGCGGTGGCACAGATTTTTCAAAAGAGCTCAGTTTTATCACTTGGCATGTAGATGCAGGGGTACTTTCCTTTATGTCTCCGGAAGCTCAACAATGTTTTGTGTGAAAAGGATTGGGCTGAATGCTAAACACAACTGGTTATTTTACTGAAATGCCAAAAAGGATTTGATTTTCAGAAGTATGTAAAAATAGGAGGGGTATAGAAAGGAAAAGGTGATAAATCAGTAGCATATTGTACATTGAGTGTGTTTACCTGCTGAATCCGTTTGGGTCTTTTGAGAGGAACAAATTGGAGGGAGTTCAGTAGGAAGCAGCAAATCCTGGGAGTAGAATGAAAGAACTGAGACAAAATATTGTCATGATTTATTAATCCAATATATTGCTAGGTGATGACTAAGGAGAAATGATGCTATAATAGACTAAAAATATTTGAAGTGTAGAAACATCCAGAAATGAAAGAAGTGTAGTTTGATGTACCCAAGCATGATTAAGAGGCATGGGGACGTAAAACTCAAGTGGAGATACATTTAAGACAAAAGTCAGGTGAGAGTTTTAGAAAGGAAGACTGAAATATCTTGCAAAGGAACTACTAAAAACCCCTACACCTTGTGACTTGTGAAAGTAGTTTGAGCAAAATACTGGCAAAAGGCCTGTGGAAACCAGTCCTGCTCCTCCAAAGACTAAATGACTCAACAAGTCTTCCTACACAGAGTGTGATATGTTTGACCTTAATTAGCTTTTCACACAACAGAAATTTCTACAGATAGGCTCTCTATGTGGAAGTTTCCCACACGTGTTAATTCTTTGACTTTCTGGGTTGGACTGGACTCTAAAAGAAGGATACCTTGGGTACAAAATTACTCAACTCTTGTGTTTGCTGCTCACCTGCTGTGTGACTGTAGGCACGTCATAGCCTTTCCCTTTGTGTCACCCTTTGCCCAAGGACACGGATGGAGCTGGGGAAGGAGCCCTGGTGAGCTCAGGTTTTGCTGGTGGGGGAAACAGAGCCATGTGGCACCTGAGCTGTTGGGCAATAAAGCAGCGAGGCAGAGGGTTTCTTTTGCAGGCTACACATGGCCAGTGTAACCTCTCTACCACGGCTAAAACAGCCAGTGTTAGGAGTATGGCTGGACATCAGAGATGGGCCATGCTGCCAGAAAGCGGGAAGTACCCCAGGCTCCCCTATAGCCAAGAAAGGTGTGAGTCATCTCAGGAGATTTCTGGGGCATGTGAGGATACTGACATTTGCTGCTCACTGCAAAAGACAGGCTGAGGACTGGTTCTGTTTGTCTCATTTCTTTTATTTTCTTTGTTAACCTGAAGTCGAGTGCTGTGGAAATCAAACAGTGAAGAGAATGTTACAGGCAGGAGGGATTGCAGCTCTTGTTCTGACAGTCGATCTGGTGCATTAACTCTTAATATTTTCATGAATTGAAGAATCCAGTCGTAACACTGAGTTGTCTTATCAATAAGCCTGGGTTTCTAAATTCTTATCTTCAGGAGCAGCAGTGCTCAAGAGGGGCTTGAAGTCTACCAGACCTTTATTAAATTCCACATTTGTTCTAACCTCTTAAATTATTGTCTAGTCTCAAATTTCCAATACTTTGGACATCAATGAAGACAGAATACACCAGAGATGAGGGAATCTTTCCTGCTGCTCTGTTTCCCAAGTTCTGCAAGAGTTTATTCTGCAAGCTTCAGGCTTTGGAACAGCAGAAATAAAAAAATCTCAGCCCATCTTCCTATGTTTTAGTGCTGTTAGATGGAGTTTTGCCTCATCCAGATGTGTATTATGTATTCTACTGTGTGCAAGTGTCTTGGCTAATTTGCAGAATCTATGAGCCCTCTAGATTATGGCAGTGATTTAAGAAAATTCCACAAAATTTAAGAAAAAAAAAAATCAACATATCTTCAAATGTCCTTATTGATTCTCTCTTCTTTCCTCTTTCTCACCTCATAAACTTTTAGTATATATTTGTTGTTAGGAAATAAAATATTTGTATTCTTCATCACCCAGTCATAGGGAAAATGATCTTTGTCCTTTGTCTATAGGTCTTGTTAAGGATTAACATCTCCTTTGGTTAAATTAAACAGCAGGGTACCTTGAGTCACTCAGCTGTTACTTCACCTGTAGGCATAATTACCACTAGTAATAAAAAAAAAAAAAAAAAAAAGCACTCTAGGAAGTTCCTAGTGCCTGAATTTGTTCTGCAAACCATATGTGTTTATTAATTTCTTAATAAGAATTTAGGAAAGCAGGAAATAATGAAAGAAAACAACCATTATGCCCTCTGTCCCTGCTACATTTCACTTTCTATTACAGCTCCGTCAAGAACTCAGCAGCAGTCGTGTTACTTATGGCTGTGTAACACATGCTTCTCAGGTTTGAGGATGGCTCACAAAATTTAGATGCTCACTGGAAATTTCAAGGCTCTTTTGTCAGCTTCTTTTCAGTCTTGCCTCTCCTTTGCTCTCCATTTCTGCACAGTCAAATTTCCCTTACCTCAGTATACTCTGAATAGTTTATCAGCTAATTTACACTTTTCTGGGTCAGGCTATTGGCCAAATGTGAATTTGAAAAGCTTATCCCAATTTGAAGCAAGTTCTACAGCGATTCCGTATGCAAGAGAACAAGGCAGGGGTGTAGGGGGAAGAAATTTATCAAGTTCTCTTCTTTACCTTTGGAGAACTTGCTTTTTGCTTTTTCTCCCCAGTGTTTTCACTAAAATATTCTGATAGGGATACCTAATTTTTCTAGATGAATTACAATGTAAAGCAAATACAGGTGTGTAACATGAAAAGTTTGTATTTGATATTTTAAAAATGACAGTTTCTATACTCAGCATAAACACACCAAATATGTGAAGCACGCCCCATATGTTGTCATACCTTCTATATTGCAAAGAAATATCTCAGCAGACTTTGGAGCTGTCTCCTTGGTGAATAAGCACCAAGTCACTCTCCTGTCCTGCTCTTAGCAATAAGCCCATGAGCCTTGTTTAAGGTGTAGCACAGCATTATAAAAAAAGACTCAGTCTTCTCCCAGTTTTGAAGATAAAGTTTCAGATTTCAGGGCTATCAGTCTAAAAATTTACACAAACATTTAAGAAACACACATATACCTAAAATCATTTCTTGATTAGATGCAGAAAAAGGCTGCCATATCAGATCATTTATATCTTCAGCCTGTCTAGGGTCCTGGATAATCATTCTTTGGTCACAGCATAATATTGGGTGCTAATAAATCTGCCAAATCAGATTTATCTGGGCTTGTATTAATCAAAAGTGTTTTAAATAGTGTGTTTCTGTTTATTGCCAATTAACAACCTGACCATCTCAGATGCAGTGCTGGTCTGACATGGCCACTTGAACAAACCAGATGGACTGCCTGACAGACACAGCTTGTAAGCATCAGGCTGTATTCTTCTGTGGTGTATCATCAAGAGTTATGATTTCTTGAGAACCCCTGTAAACATCAGTACGTTTTCTGGTTTTTAAAGTGAGGAAAGATTTGCAGATTTTTATTTATTTCAGTAATTTTGGTATACTTATGGCAGTGCTGTCAAAGGTAATTCCATTACAGAACCTTCTTTACTCAGCAACCCAGAAAAGAAGTTTAGATATAGATTTTTCAGTAGCGTTACCAAAAATTGTCCCCAGAGTTATGCAACTGCCACCTGTCAAGTTGTTTAACACCTGTGAGTGATCCGTGTGGCCAAGAACAGCACCCAAATTCCTGATAATGGCTTTTGTGCCTCATCCAGCAGGCTGCACTCACTGCTGACACACACACAGCCTGCCTGGGAGTGCGAAGTGTGCGGGGGCTGCCTCGCACAGACACTTGCAGACCATGGGGAATTGGCCATGGATGGGGGAAGGGGGCAGGTACACACGTCACCAGCCATCTGTCATGTTCTTTTTCGTGTTATCTGATTATGGACAGGTTTGTCTACAATTTTGAGCAAGGAGTAAGCGTTATTAAATAGATGTCTGGCTTAAAAGAATGCTTTGCTATTGCAAATTTAACACTTGATTGACATCCCTGGCGACTGGAGTCTTCTCCCTCCCCGTGGGAGCAGGGAACAGCAGGCAGTCACAGGCACAGCCTCACACCTCTCCTCGGGTGGCTCGGCCTGGGAAATTATGCTGGGAGTGAAAAATGGGTTCAGTCATTGGGCCCACTAAAGAGCTGCAGTAACAGCTGGCAGTTAAGTAGTGTAGTGTCAAATATTCCCCAGTGAAACTTTTTTTCTGGCAAGCAGAAAGGATAAGAATAGTCTGTAGAGGATGAAACACATCCAACACTCCTATCTAACTTCACGTTATGAAGAGAAGGGTTTCTTTTGGGAAGGAAATTTGAGAGACATGCACAGAGGGCTAGAGCTGGAGGTAGGAAAGCACATTTCTGTAGCACCACAGGAAGAAAGGCATTGGCGTTCAATAGAGAGGAACTGGCCAGCAGAGGAGTGGAAGTGAGGATTCGCAAACGACTACACAAAATGTGCAATGAAGCGGGGGAGAATTTCTGCTTTAAGACTTTCTCTTTAGTGAGAGTCCTATTCATAAATTTCCTTTCCTGGTTTGCTTATATTCCTTTAATACTGATTACTAATTAGTTACTTAATATCTTCTGTGGGGGCATCACACAATTTGGAACCATTGCAATTTTCTCAGTGGTAAAAAGAGCATTGGCAATAACCTTGGATGCAGCTGAAAAAAAAGCAGCAGTCCAGAGGCAATTGCTGAGGAGTTATATTTTTTACTCCAGGAATAAAGAAAAAAGCCATGTGTTTGTGTGTGGGGAAAAATTATTGGTAAATGAAGTTAATATATTTTTCTGTACAAGGAACAGCAGGTATTTGCAAAGGGTTCGGGCTTGCCTAATCAAAATCTGATGAACAGAAAGCAGTAGCTTGCATTGAAATAGTTTCACCTTTGCCTGCCCTTTAATCCTGAGCTGCCATATTTTCCATTAAACTTTCTTCACGCTGCTAATGCCCTTTCTACAGTGTCACTTCCAGTTCATGGAATCCTCCTGTCCTTCTGAAAGTTCCTTCTGTTACACGAAGTAGACGTGATGCCTAAAGATTGTGATTTGTTTGTTTCTGTAGTGGTGAATGTTGCATTGTACTTACAATGAAATGTCTGTCAAAGACGATGTAGTGTTCACTCACACTAAACTGGTTTTGAGCTAATGCTATTGCAGTAGGTCAGCTTGAATTAAAAGTGACAGGATACTTAGTGTTACAAAAAAAAAAAAACTGCATCTGAGTGTCCTGTTAATCCAGCAGCGAGGGAAAGCTTAGTGAAACTCCTCCAAAAGGCCTTCATCATTTAAGACCAAAGTTGGTTACATAGACTGGATAAAATGAATGGAATGAGAAGAAAAAGGCAATAGAGACTTAGAACTGGGCTGAGATTTCACTATGCTGTTTGTTACCATTTCTATTAAAGTGTCATCCAGCTGACATCAGGACTTCATCATGCCAGAGGCTGCCTCACTATGTATGGTCCCCGAGCTGGAGAATTGTTTGCAAGGCTTGCAAATAAGGGCAGGTTTCTAACAGGACAGAGAATAAAGTTTGATGAAAACAGATTCTCTGTGTAAAAAAATACCTTGTCCAAGCTCCTAAAAAAACCCACCAAAACCCTCTTGCATTTTTCTTAAACAAAAAAACAAAAAAAAAAAACCAAAAAAAAAAAAACAAAAAAAAACCCCCAAAAACCCCCTTTGTTTTTTTCAAAAAAAAAAAAAAAAAAAAAAAAAAAAAAAAAAAAAAAAAAAACAAAAAAAAACCCCAAACCAAAACAAAAACCCAATAAACACAAACAAAAAACCCCCACAAAAAAAAACCCACAAAACCCACAAAAATAAACAAACAACAAACCCCCAAAAAACCACAAACACACAAACAAAAACAATGAAAAAAAAAGAAGAAAAAAAAAGAAAAAAAAAGGAAAGAAAAACTGGAAGAAGTCTGGCCAACTCCCAGTGCCTCCCAGTGTAACTGCATATTAGCTCCTTAAATGTGTTTTCTAGAACAGATTCTTAGATCAACTGCAGTAGTATAAAGGGGAGTAATTTGTTTTACATGACAAATGTAAAACAGCGGTTTAAAACTATAAAATATGTGTTAAACACTGAGTTTCTGATGGCTCTGGTATGAAAAGAGCAAAACTTTCAAGGCTTCTTTCTCCATAGGTATTCTTTAAGCAGAAAAGATATTCAACAGGGGATTCCCCTGAAGCTGTATTGTTTAATTTTAACGCAATATACAACGGTCACAAATATATGGGCCTTGGACAACACACCTGTAATTAAGAGCCACTTTTCAGTACCATGTGTTATTTCAGAAAAACATGCTTCACTGTTGTTTGCAAGAATTGAAGTCTAAAGCTGAACTCAAAGCTCTACCTTCTGTTTTCTTTGTCTTTATTTATCTGTCTGTAAAATGGGCCAGAAGCCCTTGTTTTCATGATCATGTTGTATCAGCTCAATAAGGAAGCATTTGAAACAGGTAAGTCAGGGTATTGCACATATGTCCTTAGAATCGCGGGAGGCTTCTGTAGTAATGGTGAAATGAAATACTTGAAACACTCATTCCCTGAAAACCCTTTACCTTTTTGCTTTCAAATGGGAATATTGTATTCTCTCTAAAGAAATGGATGTAAATAGAGAAACATATAGAGCTGAAATTACTCTTATTCCCTGCTAATGCATTAGTTACTGACAGTAAAAGCCTGTATTATGTGAGTGCAAGGAAAGTAGGTGCTGTATGAAAGCCCATAATAGATCCAGCTTTAAGGAGAAAAGGAAATACACATGGTAAGATTTCTTCCAGGGCTACAGATGTTGCTTAAGTGGCATCGTTCCAGGGAGACAGTCCTTGAAGGTATTTGTGCTTCAGAGAGTTGCAGGGACAAAGGGATAAATGAACCTTTGCCACAGGCTGTGGCGGGGCAGAAGACGCATGAAGGGAGATCCTGTGGAGCTGCTGGCACGCTGTGTGTGGCTTATCTGGGGTAATTTGAGTAATTTATGTCTGTGTCCTCAAGCGTGAATTGCTTTCCAATTCCCCTTTTCTCCCAGGCTGACAGTCATTAGTTGCTGACTTAGTTCCTCTGCTTGTTTAGCTACAGAGTACAGCCTACAGAGGGAAGAGGAGAATCAGCACCAAGAATACAAGCCACCATTTCTGCTCCACATGCTGTGCGCAGGGACAAGAGGGTGACTACAGCTGGGCAGCACAGCCAGGCATGCCAAAGGTGTGCAGTTATTACCATCCCTCTATGGGAATGTGGTCCAGTGGCATTCCAGTAGAGTGGTGGGGTAGGTACGTTAGTTCTGTATCCAAACAAAGCCTGGGCTCCTGTTTCAAAAACACTTTTAAAAAGTCAGTCCACGTTCTGCTGCCATTTGTGGCTCATGACAAGACTGTTGTTTCAAAATCCACTGCAGCAGTGGACCAAACTGTTCCTGCATCAGTACCACAGGCTGACAGCTTTTAGCCAGCTGTTGAACAGGTAACATGTTCATGGGAGCTGCTCAGTCTGCTAACCTGCATCCTAGGTTGTGTTGTTCACCCTGCTCAAGTACGTAGTGCTGCTGAGGTCAATTTTATACATCAGTGGGTGCACGTTCACCAAAATTGAAGAGAGGCCGTTCATAAGGACTACAAGCAGTTAGAAGAAAAAAAGGCAGCTGCAAGAACAGTGGGGGCTTCTTTTTCTTCAAAATTTTGCCTCGAGAAGGATATTCTGTGTAGACTGGGTGGACAAACTGGCTGCTCATGGCTTGGACAGGTGCGGTCTTTGCTGGGTGCAAACTGGCTGGGTGGCCGGGCCTCCGGCGTTGAATGGAATTAAATCCAGTTGGCAGCTGGACACTAGTGTTATTCCCCAGGGCTGGTATTGGGACCAGAACTGTTTAACATCTTTATTGAGATTTGGATGAGGGGAGAGTGCATCCTCTGTAAGTTCACAGATGACACCAGGTTAGACGAGGTATTGATCTGCTTGAGGATAGGAAGGGATTCCAGAGCAATCTTGATGCACTGGATCAGTGGGCTGTGGGCATCTGCAGGAGGTTCAAGGAGGTGAAGTATCAGGTTCTACACCTGGGCTGCAGCCACCCCGTGAGCACTACAGGCTGGGGGAAGAGTGGCTTGAAAGCTGCTCAGCAGAAAGGGCCTTGGGGCTGCTGGTTGACAGCCAGCTGGATATGTGCCAGCATGTGCCCAGGTGGCAAATGGCATGTTGGCCTCTATCAAGACTAGTGTGGCCAGCAGGACTACAGAAGTGATTATCCTGCTGTATTCAGCACTGCTGAGGCTCAAGTACTGTGTTCAATTTTTAGCCTCTTCAAAAAGGACACTGAGGTGCTGGAGCATGTTCAGAGAGGGCAAACAGAGCTGGTGAAGGGTCGGGAGCACAACTCCTGTGAGGAGCAGCTGAGGGGGCTGGGGTTGTTTAGCCTTATGAAGAGAAGGCTCAGGGGCGACCTTAACACTCTCTACAACTGCCTGAAAGGAGAGCATAGCAAGGTGGGGGTTCGATTTTTATGCCATGTATTAAGTAAAACAATAAGGGGAAATGGCCTTAAATTGCACCAGGGGAGGTTCACTACCACCTTTCCCTCAGTAGAGGTTCTATAAGATCCTTTTTCATGGCCCAAACCCCCTTTTCACTTCATTTTAGGGGATCAGTATCTCTAAGAGTTTCAAGATTAGTATCTCTATGAGCTTCATTCCTCCACAAAATGTGTTAGAAATTAAGTCTCAAAGATTACAGGGAGGATGAAAGGGGAAGGAAGAAAAGGAATAAGATGCACATAGGTTTGTGAGTGCACAAGCATGCATATGTACACATATACATCTCTTCTTGTGATCATGGGGGTCTTGCTTCCTTGGGAGACCTAGGTAAAATAGTGGGATCCAGCTACAAAACTCTTTTGTCTTTGTTGTCCTATAGCTTATGCCTGGAAAAGTCCTCTCCAGGATTGTGTACCAAGTCACATTTTAATTTTCCAAATCGGAAATAAAGCACATCAACAAATCATCAGAAGGTTCCTGGATATGTTTTGTCTTGGAGGTAAAGTTTTCCAAGACTTTGGTCTGTAGTGTCTAAGTAACGGGTGTTGGGAAATGCCTCTAATTGCGTACTACGTAACTTACTGTGAGTGATGCACTGGCGGGCAGTGTCTGTGCCAGATGCCTCTCGAAAGATGCCCTGGGTCCCTGACCTCAGCTGCTCCCGTGGGCACCCTTCAACATCAACCCTTGTTAACCAAAAGATTAAAGAAAAATTTCTTTTCCTTGCTGATGCACCAGAGCTTCCTTTGTCAAAGAGAGGAAGTAACTAAATGATTTCAGGATAGGGAGCAATGGAAAAGACTGTTACTGTTGTTATTATTGTATTCAACTTCAATCACATTAAAATGTTCATGANGTTTTTTTTAAATTTAAAAAAAATAAAAAATTTTAAAAAAAAAAAAAAAAAAAAAAGAAACTTCTGCAAATTATTTGTACAGGATTTTGTCAAAAGTAAACATAAGGGGTAGCACACACCAGCCTCCTCCTTTCTCACCAAATACGATTTTTCAGTTCTATCCCTTATTGTTTTTCCAGTTAGAGTTCAGTACAAGAGAGTCCTGTTGGAGCAAGTCCAGAGGAGGTACACAAAAATGATCAGAGGGGTGGAACACCTCTCCTATGAGAAAAGCCTGAAAGAATTTGGGTAGTTCAGCATGGAGAAGGGAAAGATCCAGGGAGACCTCACTGCAGTCTTTCAACCCTTAAACTTTTTAGCACGGCCTGTTGCTATAGGGCAAGGGGTAATGGTTTAAAACTAAAAGAGGGTAGATGATAACTACATACGAAGAACAATTTTTTTTTGATGATGATGAGGTTGGTGAAACACTGGAACAGGTTACCCAGAGGGGTGGCAGATGCCCCACCCCTGAAAACATTCAAGGCCAGGGTGGACAGGGTTCTAAGTACCCTGATCAAACAGAAAAAAGTCCCCACTCATTGCAAGGGGGCTGCACTAGATGGATTTTAAAGCTACTTTCAACCCAGACTGTTCTATGATTCTGTCTTTAGTATTATTTGTATTATTAGTAGAGAAAAGGAGAGATGGGAAAAGAAAAAAGAAAAAGGGTTATTTTTCAGTGGCTATGTCCCCATAAGTATTTTGTTTAAAAATTCTGAGACTTACTGGTTGGTGGTGGGTAGCAGAAGGAAATGAGTTATCTTAAAAGACATTAAAAATTGCAGAATCAAATTCCAGCTTGGCAAGATTTTTGTCTTTGTGGAAAAGACTGGAGGAACAAAGTAATTATCTTCACTATTGCATTTTAGCTCAGTGTAGAAAGCTTTCACAGTAGACATATCCATTTTCTTTGTATGTAATTATGATCCACAATAGTTCTATCTCCAACCAAACCACCATTTATTTTGAGTGATTTCAGTGTCTACTGAAAAAGAATAAGTTGTCTTTTCGTGCTTTTATTAGGACTATAGAGATAAGATGAACCTTGTTAGTAGGGTCCTCTGGACTGAAATAAGTTTAGCCCTCTTATGGTTTTGTTTGTTTACGTGATGAATTCCATTTTTATGTGTTATCTTTCCTCCTTAACTCTGATAGTCCTTCATGGCAAAGAAGGCTTGCAGTCCAAGCTGATGAGCCCGCTGCTGCAGGAACAGCAAATGCTTCTGATTTGAAAAAGAATGCAAAGAATGCCCAGAGTTTATTGTTCTCTTTTTTTTTCTTCCCTCTCTGGTGTTTGATTTCTCTGATTTCTTTATTTTCGATTTCTCTGATTTCTTTATTTTCGGTTCCCCAATGCACTAATGTCAAACTGATACTCTTACCTAAGCATTTGTAACCAGGATTTAATGAGAAGTCATTCACATGAAGAGATAATTTTTGTTGAACTGTCTCTTATTTGAGGCTCTGTATAGCTTGGAAAGTTCTGAATTTATTCAGTCATAGCCACAGTGCCTACGATTTCATGTGTCTGCAAAGATATCAGTGTTAGTACCCTGCATTTAGTAAATAAAGCTTTGGTCTACTGGTGGGTGGGATTTGGCTCCCATCACAGTTAAACTGAGTGCTAGTGGTTTGGATGGAAGTGGAGCTTAGCCCAGCAGAAAATGATTTTGAAATCTTTGTTTACTAAGAAGTGGTCTGGAAAATTCTTGATATGATTTGCATATATTTTTGTGAGACATAATCCCAAACATTGACACTGTTTGAGCCATATGAAGTAGATTGGTTACCATGCTTATGAGTTTCTCGTGCCTCCATCATTTTATTAGTAAATCATTGTGCGCTTTGTCTGACTTCTGTTATGTTTTCCCACTTTGCAGTATGGCTTTAACCCCCATCAGAAGAAGGCTGTATGACCAGTGACTTTAGTGTGAGTGAGGCTGTGTTTACAGCAGAAAGCTTACTGCTAGAAATTTTATCAGCATGCAACAGCTGACTTTGACATGTGCTCAGAAAAAAACAAATTGTGCTATTTGAGCACACAATTTGTGCAGTCTCCTGGCTGGTTGGTCCACTGTGGTTATACAGTATAAACACTCTCCAAACTTCCTTCTATCATTGTTTCCTACAGGATGTGCTTTTTTGTGGTTTACAAAATAGCAGAGAGGAGAGATAAGGAAACCATAGGTGGGTGGCTTTCCACATTTTGTTTTCTTCTATACTTCATATCCGCAGCACCCAGCAGCTACCTCTCCCATGTAGTCATGGGGCTTGCTCCTACTGATGTCTGTGTATAACTAAACTAGACAATTTACCTGGATCTGGTGTAATTTAAACAAATACTACTGCTGTGGATGAGCTGATGGGACTTCTGAGAAGAGAAAGCAGCTGGTGCACACGAGCACCTCCAGCAGTAAAGGTGATGGAGCAGGGAAGACCTTGCAGCATCCAAGAGGATCGGCAGTGGGGAGATGTTTGTCCTGCCCTCCAGTGCAGGTGACTGGCCTGTGATACTTCTGTAGTCTTGAGGCATAATTTCTTCATTGTTCTTAAAGAAACAGCATGGCTCCTGTTGTACGGAGTGGACAGTGGTGTTTCAGCCTGGTGGCTGTTTCGGGGTGCCATCAGTAGCTCCCCCATGATCAGACCATGCTGAGATGGAGCTCGAGGCCTCTGCGGCCAGGCTGGGGTGCAGACAGCCAGGCTGGGCATGGGCCATGTCTGGGCTCACCATCCAGAGCAGAAACTGGAGCCAGCCACCCCAACATGGGCCTAGGGCTCCTGCAGGAGGGACTGGGTTGTCTTACTCCACCATGAAGCCGTGGTACATTTTATATGCTCTCAGCAGAGCAGCTTGCCTGTATCTCTCTGAAGCAAGCAGTTTTCAAATTATTGACCCTTGCTGTGCATTGAGAAGTATTTGGCATAACAAAGATGACGTGGTGACAGGGAGAAGGAAACAAAAGGAGTCATGTCACGGCTTTTCAACAGTGAAGTACCAAGCAGAATCATGGAGGAGTGCTGAAGTTTAGGAAAATCTCACTTTACCGCTGTGTCTATTATGGGCTTAATTGTTGCTTTTTTGGGGTTCTTTTCTTATGTAAAGAACTCAAATATCTATAGTGGTGTCGATCCTGTCAAAAGGAAGAGAATAGGTGGTATAAAACATCCACTGGTTCTCATGTATTAGCGCTGAAATTCATCACACATTTTTAGTGTACGCAAAAATTCTAAAAAAGAAACTTATCTCATTCAGAGCAAAGAGAACCTGTGGATGCAAGAGATACCTGTTACCTGTCCTTGCAGCAAACAGGAGTGCAAGGTGCCAGTGGAGCAGGTTTGTTTTCATCTAGTCAGGGTTATGTTTTCTACCAGCATTCAGTGGAACAGCTAAGGACTGATTGGTATCTCCTGGCAAAGGTTGCTGAGACCAGCTTGAAATGATGTTCAACAATGATGTTCGAGTCATCACAAAACACTGCACAGGCAGAGAGGACTCTTGTTGCTTCATAACAATGCATAACAGCAAAAGTAATTCTTCCTGAAATAAGTTTTAAACAGTATTCCCTCTACCATCTTCTGCAAAAACTTGGGCTGTTTGGAGTGGGGAAGCTTGTCCTGAACTTACAGTTGTGTGTTTTTTAGTATGAGTATGAGTACTGGGGACTTGAAAAAACCACCCAAGACCTCAGGCTGAATTTACTGTTGAGTTTTTCAGCAAATACACTTTTATGTCTTTATGTCACTTATTTTGTTATGCTTGGGGACCAGGATCACTATTTTACTAATTTATGAAATGTAGTCCTGGTGTATTTTTGTTTTGCAACAGCTGAAACCCTACCAGATGGCTCGTTCCGTCTCTTGCTGCATAGCTAGGACAGGTTTTTGAAATAAACTATCTACTCTGCATGGCCTTTCCTTTTCAACTCCACAAAGAACTGCCATTTTTAGGTAGGATGTGAGAGAGGACAGGTTTATGTACTGTGCATGGGGACAAGTTGTTAAGAGTGTAAAATTTTATCTAAGCCTCACCCCTTGTCCCCATTTGGTGGCAGCTGTCAGCCCTGGTGATTTTCAGAAGGCCAGAGACCCATGTCAGTGTCACCTCCTTCTCTTTTCCTATGCCCCAGAGACTCTCCCATTCCATTCACCATTTAAAGTGCTACTGAGGGTGAAGAGGGAGGCACCATCAAAAAGGAGGAACTTCTCCCAAATCAGTGCAGTTTATTGATGATTTCCAGAAATTGTGTGGATTGTGGTTCTGCTTTGCCAGAACAGGCTTCCCTGGCTGAGCCTGGCCAACTTTCTCTCCTTCATCGCTGCTGATGTCTGTCTCCCTTGAAACGCCATGTGTTTTCTGAGACCTTGTGCTATTCAGGGCACAAGATATAATCAGGCTTAAAAGAGAAAGAGATTTTCCAGTTTCCTGAAATTTGTCTGTTGAGACCCATACAGCAGTTGTTAAAACTTTGTGTTGTGAATCTGGGCTATGAAACAGTTGTCACTGTGTTAAATGTGGCCAAGAAGAAGGAGCAACTGCAAGAGAAGCATAATAGTGTATTCTGAAAAAAGGTGAGCCTCATTTAGCACAGCCATTTTTTATCCCATAACAAGGAGACACCCTGGGTTACAGTACTATGAGCTTATTCTTTTGAAAATATAGTTAGATATGGTTCTTTTATCAAGATTTCCTCACCTTTTTAGGGATGCCTGATGTGTCTGGGTATAAAAAAGATAAAACTGATTTTACCTGCCCCAACAGAGCTAGCTGCAGGTGTGCGAAATAGGTGGTGTTTGCAATGTGACAGCAGATATTTTTCTTGCCTTTTGTAAACACTAAAAATAAGGTTCTACTGGCTTATCAGTGCTAAATATAAGTAAATTCCTGATTCTGATATATCTCAAAATCTTTCTTGTGTCAGCCATTTTTCATGAGAAAAACACATGTACAATCCAGGTGTAGTTCCCAAAAATAATCAGAATTTATAGCCTTATGTATCTAACGTTACCTTGTACAAGTGGATATTTCCAGCTGCAGTAAAAATTTCTGAGGAACTCTGTATTATCTCTTATTTTGGATCTCTAAAATGAAAATAAGAACATAACCTAAAATAATGAAAAATTCAACATTTCAAACTTCCCAATTTGGGACTTGCATTACATCCCTGAATAAAAGGACCCTTCCCATTTACTTCAGTAGTGTCTAGATAAGAACTATATAATATGTGGCTCTTAGGGTATTTTTTCCTGTGCCGAAGAATAATAATAATGAATATTCACGTTCAATACATATTCAGGTGTTAGAAGACGTCACCATAAATATGGATATTGTTTATAAAAAGATTTAGGCATGGATGTGTGCTGTGGGCTTCAGTAAAAGCAATGGAGAAACTTCTACCTGAGTAGTAAATGAGTGTTGATAATTTTATATTTAGAAAATATTGTGCACTTTACAAGTGTAAAAGTTCCAACTTGGGCTCACTGATGTCCTAAATAGTTGCCAACTTATAAAATGCTATGTTAAACAAATACCACCTTAATATCTCTGTAATTGTATATCCAATCACAATCAATGTACTAATCACTCTTAGAAAATCCAACACTTCCTCTTCAAAATGTTATCCCGATTATTAACATAATCAATATCACATATAGCTGTAACAACTGATTATAATGAAAGGGCATTTAGCACTTGTGGAGCAGTGTGTGACTGCAGATTCGGTACAAAGATTTGCCTCTTGAACTAAAGCACTAGTTCTTTTGAATGTTGTTGGGGTTTTTTAATTAGCTTATTTTCTAAAGGTCATAGCCATCCACTTTTCTGCCTCTCTTCCCCCCCCCCCCTCCCCAGGTTGAGGGATAGAGGGGAAAATTAAAGCTGGTATTGGGTTTTTTTACCCCTTCTCATTTTCCAGCACAGCTTCTGGCCAACTCATTATTCATACTTCCCGTGATTGAAACATTAGATTTTGGGAGTGAATTTGTCAACCCTAGTACTTTCCACAACAATAGAAAGTATGGCAGGTGTGCTTTAATTGAAATCATGAAGAGAAATCCTCACTCTCTGTATGGCAATAGCTGGTAACTTCCCACCTGAGCTCTAGTGCCAGTTGGGGGAAGGTCTGCACAGACAAATAGAAGATATGGTGTGTCCTAGAGAAGCTCACAGACTGGTCTGAATAGCTCAGACTGAAGTCAATAAGTCAATGGCAGCATTTTCCACTTGGATCTAATCTAAAATGTGTTAAAACCTTAATATTATTTCCTCTAAGCATTCAAGAATTATCAAGAAATACATTTTGCTTACATGCAGAGATTAAAATAAAAACATTATTTTTCCTGAGGTTGGACTTGCACATTGAAGTCTCTGCTTCCTCCAGCGAGATGATATCTGATATTGCCATGTGAACAGGAGCATAAAATCCTTTCAGGAGATTAAACAGCACATATCTGTAGGTAGCATTATGTTTATTAGATTTTTCTCAGTTAATACATTTTCCTCTCTCTTTCCTGTTGCTTACTGTGGAGTGGAAAATGCGCTGATTCAACACCCATTCATGTAATGGTTGTTATATTCCCTGATATTATAATTGGCAAAATAATTAAGTTATGCTTGCTACAGAATTACAACAGGGCAAAAATCACCTTAAAATTTAGCATTAAGATGCAGGAAAGGAGCTGACATTCGAGGTTCCTTCTTCACTGGAACATCTACCTACCTCTGCACATCTACCTACCTCTACACACCTGCCTTTGCAACAATAAATCCTCCAAAAATGCATGGTGCTTTTGAGGACTGAGGGGCAAATTAGAAGCTGTATCCTGTGTTTTCTGTGGAACCCAGGAAAGCCTAGGGGAGGTGACAGCCTCATGGTGCCAGGGAAGGGAGAGAGCCTGGTGTGTCCCCATGGTAGCTGCTGTGGGCAGGGAACTTCACACCAGTGAGACAGACTTTAGAGACAACTTGCTCAAAAATGGATTCAATACCTGGGCCAAGCATGGTGCAGGAACAGCAGGAGAGAGGAACTCTCTGAACCCCTCCTGCCCATGATTTTCCAGCAGGTCTCAGCTACTGCCTCAGAGACTCCTCTAAGGTCTTCATGAGTCACCAGGTGTCAAGGGCACGGTTAGAGCTCAGTAAATAATAAATGATCCTTGTAATATTTAGATCATTTGGGGAAGTCTGAGCATTTTGTTACACCAGGGATGGACATGGATTAGCACAAGGATTTAGAGGATTTGGACTATTTTTCTTTCTCTGCAGCCCCTGTGAAATAAATGCAGTAGTCCCAAGAGATGCGTGAATTCCCACACGATTTCAGTTTTAAATGTTAGGATGCTCCTACCTTTCATCTGTAAAAAAAGAGCTAGAAAACTATCTGATGCCTTTGGTACAGGCATTCTCACAGGATGCCCTGTAGTTCCTTCTAGAACTTCTAGTGTTAATGGCTGAAGGACATAAAACATCTCTTTAACCATGTCACACTTTTAATAGACCTCTGGCTAGAGTTTGATTCTGCATGAAAGGAATTGCCTTGGACGCCTCTCATGTTTTCTAAATTAGTTTCTTTTTCCTTATTAAATATTCATCCTGATTTTTCTCACTAATATCAGAGGTAAAACTGGGCACTATTTGGTGGTATCAAGAGGAAAAAGAATGGTCTACGGTATTTACATTATGTAAATTTGTGTAAGTAACAGGATTTTTGGCTTCCTGTGTCAGCTTTGCTACATGCTTTCCAACAGTTTCAACAGGGGAATGTAACTGAGTTAGGAGAACTAGGGGAGCACTTTGCTACTTAGAAAGGAATCAAGAGAAGTTACAGGCCACCAGTCATCTGCACCAGGCTTTGGTTAATACTCATGAAAAAGATTATAATGTTCAAAGAAGTTGCAGGATGAACCACCCATTCCACTCAATTTCTGCAACACCGTGGGTGAGGCACATTTTTTTCTGTATAGGCAACAAAAGTTTTGCTTACCTACATTGCTGACTGTGTGGAAAAAAGACCTGGCTGGTGTGACATTCAGCCCTGTGACGGTAGCTGCCAAATACTTCAGGTTAGACATTCTACCTAATAATTCAGAGTCTTGTATTGCTGTGTTCTCTGCAAATAATTCAAGCCTTGTTGTATTGGGTGTAACAGCTGCAATAATAGAGTCCCTTCAATCAGCTCAATTGAAGATGATGACTGTGATTAAGTGACTGCAATAGAAGAGATGAAGAGACTTACCCAAGATAGTAACATCAGCTACAGACACCAGGTCTCCTGGCTCCCAGCCCCAGCACTACTCACCAGACACCAGGCAATAAATGTCAGTCACGCAGGCAGGGGTAATGGCTGGGATAAATTAAATTACTGTCAGAAATAAATTTTCATGCTGAATTTGCATAGTGTTGAGGACAAACAATTGACAACAAAATGGGGCATCACAACCCCAGTCTCAGAGACTTTAAAGTTAGAAGAATAAATTTGATATTGAGCCTGACTTGCAGAAGACAGACTTCCACCTTTTCATGCAGGTAACCCAGTGTGGAGTGTAAAGTTAGTTTTGATTCATTTTCAGCTTTCAGTTTTAAACTTTCACCTAGGCACCCCAATTTTGAGTTTTCCACTTGGATCAAAGCAGAATCTGTGTGATTTCTTAGAAAGACACCCAGATTTCCCCATCCTCCCAGTGATAAAATCTGTTCTTCTAAGGATCGTGACTCATTTGCAAACAGAGAGCTTCCACAGTGATGATGAGATGTTAGCTGGCTTTGCAGGCCCTGGCTAAGTTGCAAGCAATACCTTGTTCTCCCTGTGCCTTGGAGCAAACTCCTGACTGTATCATTATCAGTATTCTTCTGCCCAAATGAAACAGATAAGGATTGTCTGTTTTCTGGGATTACTCACTGTCTGAACAGCAGAGGTATTTGGAATATTTTGCTTCTGCTGCTGGTCAGGCTGAGTTGCCAGAACCCAGTCAGTTAGGAAATAGAAATCAGATTTGTAGAGAGCAAACCCTCAGGTAGCCTCATGAAGTATTTAAAGAGTGTTGCATCCACATCAGTGTTTGATGAGTGTGGAGATGAGTAGGTATTGGTTGATCCTTGTATCTGGCTTCTTCTAAATGTTCATGCTCTGTGGATAAAATCTTGACCTCAATAAAGATGGAGCCATGTTTGCCTAATGGTGAAGTGTCCAGCCCTGCACACTAATCAGTGCAGAGATCACCCTCAAATGGCTTCATCTTACTGCAAGACCCATGGCTGGAACATTACAGTGTTATGGGTGTGCTCTCATAAAGTGCATAGAGCACGGATCCTCAGTGGCCAGCTCACGCTTAGGAGTGGTCCAAGTTAGTGCCACATTGATAGGAACAGGCAGGTGGCTGTGAAAAGCTCTCGCAGAGCACCCACCCCAGCCCTCCCTGCTCCTCTGCTCAGCAGATACTCTTGACTCCAAAGCACTTCACCTTCCATGTTCCAGCCAAATCCCTCTTGCTTTCCCTCTTTGCATGAAAAACCCTGAGAAGTTTCTCTTGGAAACTCAACTTGTTTATTACTTTTCAAGATGTCTATTTATTCGGTTGAATACAAATAATAAGTAATCTATATAGCAAAGGAAAAAAAGGCATTCCAGCTTCCTGAAACCCTGAAAAGGAGTAAAAAGAACAGAAAGTGTTTTCTTAAATTGCATTCGTGGCAATGGATCCTTGTGCATACTATCATGGGTAACATAATGCAAATTGCCAAGGCTGACAAAGCTGCTGTAGAGCCAGAAGCTTTGTGCTTTCAATCCTCAACTGGAATGGAGATTGATCTGAGCCCCCCGTTTAGCATTTAAACAGATTTTGCCAATCTTTTTTTTTTCCCTTGTCAAATCAAAATAAGAATGACACATTCCTTTATAATAATGTAGAAATGTAAATATATATAAATTTGAAGTATAACCAAATTAATTACTCTAAATGGAAGCATAATACCAAGTAAATACATAAGGAAACAAAAGCATTAATTGATTTGACTTCTTATTATAGTGAAACTGTTTGCAAAGATTAACAGCTCCTTTCTGAAACACTGAACCCTGACATGATGTTTACATTTCCATATATTTTTAATGATCACATAGTTTATCGTTTGAATAAAACAGCACCATATGCTTTAGCTGTATTCAATTCTGCAAACACTGAACACTAAATATGGAATAAATTATCATGTAAAGATCATTAATATTGGCAAGGCCCTTTAATATGCCATGTTACTTCAGTTTTAATATGCCAGGACTTTGCTAAAATGAAATGCTTCTTTTTATTTACTACAAAGTAAAACTGTTTAATAGAAAGTCAGGGGGAAAAAAGCATAGACTAGACACAAATGCCTTAATTTTGTTTAAAAAAGAGGAAGAACTTTTATACTTTCTAATACAAATAGAATCATTTTCATGGCTTGGATTTGCGGCAGGATTTATTTTTTCAAATACAAGTGGAAAAATATGTTATTCAGATCACTTTCAGAGCAAGGAAGAGAACCATGCAATAATAAATGCAGCATAGACTGGCTGTACTTTGACAGCTAGGATGGGCTCTGTAGCTTCACTGGAGCATCTGAAGGAGTAAACCTGCTCTAAAGGTACTGAAAAGCCAGTTTCTGTAATAGCAGACTATAAATGGAATTATTTTTCTAGCCTGAGTCTAATGGTAGATAGTGCCTTTAATTTTAGAGTTAGCCAACACAGCCTAGAAACAATTTTCAATAGATGACCAGGAGACTTGCATGTCGACAGGACTCCAGGAGCAGACTTTGGTGAAAAACTGTCTATATCTGACACTCCTCTGTTAATGAAAGGCTTTCTTCTTGTCAATCTCCTGGCTTTCGTGGTTTGGCCCTTGGATTGCTAGTTAGTGAGAACATCTTGTGGGATAGGTAAGGAAGTCTGGGGCCCTGTTCAGCTTCTTCTGAAACTGCCAAGTGGACCTTGACACCAAAGATGTCTTTCAAAGAAGTGACACTTAAACCAAAAGCTTGACTGTAATGGGATACTATCTGAATCCTATAATGGAAGTAATTTACCAGATTGGTTTGGAGGCATATTAAGGCAATATAGGAACCATGGTCTGCATCACTGATAATGTTATCCATGCACTTGCTAGTCCATTAGCAGAGTGATTCATCTGAGACCTGCAAAGGGGCCAGTCCACACTCCGAGGCATGCAAACATCCAGACAAAACAGATCACAGAAGCAACTAAGCAGCTGTTCCCTTTCCTGCCATACCTGCTGCTGGTGTATGAAGGAGCAAATGACCATTAGGGTTCCTGCTTTTAACAAGATTGTATGTGCCTCTTTGAAAAGTGTCTTTTGAGACGGATGTGTTTTCCTAGCGGATATTACATGTAGCTGCATTCCCCAAGCTTGCTTTTCAATTAAGGACAAATCTCGAACAAACTATATAGCTGCAATCTACTGAACTTAACCTGGCATTAGCCAGCATTAGAAAGGCATGATCTGATAACTTCAGCAGGCAGAGGAGGTTATTTAAGGGAATGCCTTCTCCATCTCACATAATCACTGAGATTATTCCTTGCTATCTTTTCTTTGTACTCTCCACCCAGAACTCAACTGCAGCTGCAGAAACAGCAGCTGTGTTGGCAGGGGCAGGCACAGCTTCAGGCTCGGGCTGCTGTGAGGAGGGAGGTGCAATGGGCCCCCCTGCAGCCTAGAAGGAGGGTGCTGAGATGGGGAGCAGGGTCAAGGGCTGCATCCACATTCCCTGCTGGACTTCAAGCATTCAGGTTTTAAGGTCAGTGTCCAGTTCAGCTATGGTTCAGGGGTAAGGAACCCAAAAGAGTCTGGTTTCTTTCAGTGCCTGGTTTATAACCAATTGTGTCAGTGCAATATGAATTTGTGTGTAATACAATAAACAGGTTCAGTCTGTTCAAAGTGAGAGCTTTTTAAAGCTACAGTCAGAAATAAGAACAGTTCATTAACCTGAGTATATCTTAAAACTCCACTTCAAATACGTATAAATAGCAACGCTCAAATAATCCCTGAAGTGCCCGTAGTTTATTGAGTCCTCCTGAGTGTCACCATCCCTGTGGTCAGGTAGAGATAAGTGGATTAGTTCTGGATATGAGCATCTGAACTCATATTTCACTGGTCAAATTCATACCTGCTGAATTTGAGCCTATCATCTTGTTGTAGGGCTCAACTATCTAAATTTGCTATGGTTTAACTTGTCCAAGATATTTTAGGTGGAAAAAAAACCCCAACAAAACCAGCTTGGGGGGAAAAAGATGTTCGTTATGTTTGATAGAGCAGGGCAACCTCCTCTAATATCTGGTAATATTTCTGCTGTTCATATCTATTTGTTTTCAACTATCAAGAAACACTGCCTCATTTGGTGTGGTCAGAATGCTGACTCTCACATTAATTGGTTTTGTTCTGCCTGTCTCTATTCATTTGCATGCCCCCAGTAATTCTGACATTGGTTTCAACAGTGCAGGCAGGTTTTCTATCTGCTTCTCATGGAGGAAAAAGAGGTGACGAGCTGCCTTCAGCATTACTGTTCCACAGCAGTATTTAATGCAGATATGAGTCTGACTTGGTATTCTGCATTGCTTGACATTTGTTTTCTACCAAACACTTGGGCGTCTGATAATGAGTGTTCCCTCATTTAATCTTTCTTTTTACTGCTTAAAATTAATATCTAATAAATTTAGCCCATTGGCAACTGTTACTATGTCGGGAATATGATATCTAGATAAAATAGATATGCTTAACCTCAATTTTTGTGTCAGGCTCTTCTAATGCTTTCTCTTAACAACAAGAGGTAAATGCTTCCACCAAAACAAGTACATCTCTGCCTAGTTTGATCCGAAAGAGTTTTGCTTTGCCACCAGACAGAACCTTTTCACTTGTTTTGGTTTATAACCTGATCTTACTTTTCTTCCTGAATACTGGACATAGACTTAGCTGTTGATTTTCTCTATAGCTGTCAGCTACCAAAATAGTCAGTGACCAGATTTGAGGAGAATGAAATCTGTCGTCTCCTGACACAGCTTTTTCGTAGAATGATAAGGTCTGCAGCACAGTGGGGAGCAGTTCCTGGACAGCAGCCCACAATGCTGCTTGGAGCAGGTGCCATCAAGGTCGAGATGGCCCTGTGACCTGAGCTTGACCTTGCCCACTGGCCAGTATCAGCATCTGCCAGATGTGTGCTAGGAGAAGCTTTGGGCAGGAGTCCTGCCCAAGGTAGCCACCCTTCAGCAACACCTCTGCCCTTCCAAAGTCCCACAGTGTGACACAACAGGATGGTTTGGGGCACCTGAGCCCCACACGCAGAAAGCAGTGCCCAGTGAGGGTGCCGGTCATGTTGGCAACCCTGAGTTCCACCTCAAAACAGTTTTGAGCCCTTCTGTCTCTCTTCTGGCACCTGCTTGTTTTCAACCACACCCTGATCACTTTCAGGCAAAGTGCTTCAAATTCTTGCATTAAGGTTTCACTGTCAGTTACACCTGCCTTAATTGGAATCTGTGAAAAACAGTAAGTGCTCCAGAACCTGCTATTGTCATAAATCAAGGTACTTCCTGGCAGTTCTCCTTTTGGCAGGTCTCTTAAGTCAGCAGGTACTTGCAGATTTCCACACTGTTTCAGCTCTGGATGAGCCTTTAAAGGCTACGTACTGTTTGAAATTGCTTGGAGCAGCAGCTGCAGTGTACAGCACACAAACCTGAGGAGCCTGTGGCTGAGGCAGTTTGGATGGCTGGCGGGCTGAGGCACCACCCCAGAGTGAGCTAGCCCACAAGGAGGAGGTTCTGGAGCCTGCAAGGCTGTTGGCAGCTCCTGGTTTCTGTCTGAGAACAGGCTGAGCGCTTTGCATCTTCCTATCGTTTCTTTCCCGAAATCTCAGCTTTGGTGTCAGATAGCTGTTGTGTGCATCCCACACAATGGGAGTCCACATGCAAAGCTCCAGCTGGTTCTTCTGGGCTTCAGATGGATTTCCCCCAAAATAAAGCTGCTCATTGAGAGATATGCCCTCACTCAGGGATTTGGAAAAGTCAGTAAAAGAGGTTTCTCTCAGAAAAAAATACCTTTGGTTATAAGGTTTCTCAAAGAGATGGAAATGAAATTTTCGTGGCAGGTCTACAGAGGTTGAAAACAATGGGTTCCACCATCTGCCCAGTGTTCCTTTCTGGAAGGAAAGACCCACAGTCACTGTTTGTCACACACGAAGACTCCAAGTGGTACTGCAGCCAGTAACAGTAAAAGGCCAGCTGACCTAGTCCAAGGCTGCTCCTCATTAGCACCAGCAAAGTTAAATTAAGAGCCCAAAACAACATGCCATATGAAACATGGGAGAAGACAAAGGGATGATGGGGCAAGAGAATTAAGGAGCAGCAGGACTATGTTCATCTGGTGATCTCCAGCCATTTGCTTCCCTGATGATGGCCAGGCCCTCAGTTTTAGTGAGGTATATTCTGTTCATGACCCAGGAATGGTGAAAGAGAGAAAGTAGCAGTCTCTTCGAGATACCTTCTCTTTCCTTTTCAAAGAAAAGAGAAAGTGGAAGGGGGATAGTTTATATGGCTATTCTGGATTTTCCACTGTGTTCTGCATGTGCCAGAGTCTGACCAAACAACGGAAAAGTTTCTCACTGCTATCAGGATATCCTAAGCATCTGTCTGAGCTGCAGGTTTGAGAGCCATTCATCAGCATCACGGAATTGTTAGTTTTGGAAGGGACCTCTGGAGCTCATCTAGTCCAAGTCCCCCACCAAGGCAAGGTCATCTGGAGCAGGTGAAAAAGAAATGCATTTAGGTGAGTTTTGAATGTGTCCAGAGAGAGAGATTCCATGACCTCCCTAGGCAGCCTGTTCCAGTGCTCTGCCACCCTCAATATAAAAAAGTTCCTCCTCATGTTGAGGTGAAACTTTTTGTGTTTTGGTTTATGGCCATTGCTCCTTGTTCTGTCACTGGGCACCACTGAAAAGAGTCTGGCACCGTCCTCTTTACAAAGGGCCACTCCCTTTCAGCTTTTGTCAGCACTCCCTTTTTTTCCCTCTAAAAGGAAATGACAGTCTTGAT
The DNA here is from genome assembly GCA_013397845.1 of Melanocharis versteri. NCBI lineage: Eukaryota > Metazoa > Chordata > Aves > Passeriformes > Melanocharitidae > Melanocharis > Melanocharis versteri. Next base: position 456,822 of record VZTG01008543.1, on the reverse strand, counting down.
ATCTTTCCACTTCTAAGCCTTCACCAATGTCAGGATTTCTAGAGAGAAGACAAAAAGTATTAACTGAAATTAATTCTATTGCATGTATTTTGCCATCAAAACAAATAGAGTTACTTCAGATTTCTGGGAAATAGATATTCTGATTTATTTTGGCTGTCTGGGCAATGACTTACTGGCTGATCACAAATGAATGATTCTCAGCTTGAGCTACTGATGGGAATTTCTCAATACAGTCACAAGTCAGGGAGGGAATTTACATTCTTAAACATACTGATACTAACCAAGCCCAAACCTTGCCTGTATTGGTATTAGAGAAACAGGGCTGACAGCTGCCTGTAGAGATCCCCTTCCCCAGCAGCCTCCTGCCCACAGTCTCCAGTGCTGTCTGGAGCACTGCAAGCCCAACCCTGCCTTGCTGTGCTGGGAAGCTGCCTCTTGTGAAAGAGGAGCACCTGGCATGAGCTGTGCAGGCACATACAAACCAGCAGCCAACATGTGAGAACTTGTTAAACCGCTGTGAGGTTAATTTTTTTTTCCCCTTCCTCTTAAGAAAAACAAGTTTTGCTTTTTTTTTTTTCAAGTCTGACGGGTAGTAGCGACAAGATGTCATTTTTATTCAAACGAGAGTGACAGGTGTAATTGCAGCTCTGGGCCATGATTTTTCTGTGCAGCACTGGTTACTGTAAATAATGCAGCATCACGTGTAAGCTTTATGTTTAGTTGCTGACACTTAGCTCTGTGAACTGTGAACACTATGAACATGGTGGCATTAGCACATGGCAGAGTGCTGAGAGTACAAGCATTTCTGAATTTTTATGTGCTGAAGTGTAAGTATTTTTCCCCCACAGATTTAAAGTAGATTTCTCTGTGCTTTGGCTTCTGGAGGCCCAAAGATTGCTTTTATGGTTGAACAGGAGGGTTTTGGTAATCAAGAGCTTTCCAAGGCTGAGCTTCTTTGCATTTCCACATTATATTTCAAGTACAGTAACTAACCCAGAGTAGTTTGGTATTGCTGAGACAGCCAAATGAGTGGCCATCATGCTGATGGTCAGTTAACACCCTGTGGAGGGTCACCACTTACATGTATATTAGTATGTGTATTGCACATAGGTCACCCTTGGGAAATTTGGTTACTTAGTTGAAATCCAGTATTGGAGAGCTCTTGTATCATTGTAAAATGGGTATTAGCACTGATGTGGTAAATTCAGCCATATGCTCTGTCCATATGCTCTGCCTGTAGTTTACAGCAGTTTACAGTACCTGTAGGATTCAGTCATTCTCTTTTTCATGTCGTATAACTTTTTTCGATAATTTTCTTTGGTAATGAGATGATTTTGGTTTTTTTTTTTTAATTGCATGATCTCAGTGGCAGACAGTATTTCCTCCTTTCTGGAAAACCAGAACAACTGAGGAAGTGGGTTTTTACCATTTGGCAGGGGAGTAGAGAGCCCAACCACTATGGTAAGAAAGGGCTGTAGGCAATCTTGTTGAAGGGTGATCCTGAGGAAGATCCTGGATGGTCCAGGGCTATAAGTCTCTGTTTCTGTCAATACTAGGAACAGTTTCAGGATCAAGTTTCTAATACTGGGTTTTTTATTTACCAACTAGGAAGTAGCTGCAAAGTGTGGCCGGAACTCTCCAGAAAGAAAGTTTCCATCAAGAATACAAAGCTCTATGCTAAGTGCAGGGCAGTGCCATGTTGAGGTCCTGTGCCAGAGCGCAGCACAGCGCTGGTCCTGAAATCACGCATTTCTAAAAACAGAAAAAGAGGATGTGTGCCTGACAGCTGTGCGCGCCTGGTCCTTCCCCTGTCAGCCTGATCAGAAAGCATCTGCTGAACAGGAAATTGGCCCTGTGCTGATGCATCCCCCAACCTCACTGTCACTAAGCCCTTTACTTTCTAGGAAGCCTCACCTTCATGCCTTTCTTCCTACATCAGATCACTCTCCTCCTGCCCATTTCCCATTGCCTAAGTCCTCCTCTTTGGCACTCCCACTTCTCCTTGAAGCCCTGAGCTTGCAGCTCACATCAGCGGCTCTTTCCACTGGGAGGGGACTGGTGTCACTGCTGTCCCAGCCCTGCTGTGACCTCCCACTCCAGCAGGGCTTAAAGAGAAGGGGAAGTGCCTGAGAGAGACAAATGCAGAGACCACTGCTTTCTCTACACTCACAAAAAGCCCCACCTCTAGGCACAGTTCAATAAATGAAGAGTGGCCTTATAGCTGTGGATCCAGGTTAGGAGGCAGAGCATGCAAACCAAAAAAACCCTCAACTTAATGCTTTCCAGCACTGACCAGATGCTCTTCCTGTGTAGCACAGCGATATATGAAGTTTCTGACCTGTAAGGAAAAAAAACCCAGCAAAACCATGAACCAAGGCTATTGTGCCCCTGAAACTGAAGTCTTGTTTGAAGAGGCTTTTTCTTAATATATTCTTTTGAAAAAGCAAGAAAAAAATCTTTCATAGGTCAAATCACAAAGGTTCTAATGTAGCTCTATGTCTCAAGTTGTGATTTCTTTGCTCTGGAGAGACACTGTTCACTGCAGCTGTCTAGATGTAATGAAATATCAATGAAAATGGGCAGAGTTTGGAATCTGTCCATTCCCTTGTAAAATCAGGCAAACCATCCTCAAGAAACGCAAAAGTTAAAACTAAATTCTTAACTTGCTGTTATTTCCAGCAATAACAACAACATTAAAAATAATCCCAAATGCCTTCAGAGGGTCAGTTCAGATAAGCAACCAAAAGTTCATTTGATACAATCTGAAAAGTTTATCTAAACCTCTTGCGTCTGCATAATTGAGTTTGAAATCTTGCAAGCGCAGCCTTGTTCCTTATAACATATACTATATCATTTACATGTCTGTAGTTTCCAAAATGTTAATCTCCAATGACCCGGAATGAGTCAACAATATTCACAGTCATGTGTAACACAGGCTCTGTTGAAATGTGGCATTCCTGCTGCCTTTATAAATGGCACCATCACAGCACAAACCTGGAATGAGGATTCAAGATGCAATAACCTTTTATGCTTCTTGGCTTAGACTGTATCTTCTGATGTCCTGCACAGCACATAACACCAGGTTTCAAGTGACTAGTTTTAATCAACAGATCGATGTGATAATCAAAGTTTGGACTCAAATCAAATACCAGAGTATCAAATGTTATATTCAGCTTCAAACTCCCAACTCATATTAACCTCGCCTGTTGTTTTGTAAAGTTTATTCTCCGAAGTTTCCTTTGGAAACACATGGTAGTGTTATGTCTCAAAGCACTGGGAGCTAATTCATTCCTTCTAGACCACACATCAATAAAATTAATCATAACCTCTTCTTACAGTGACACAGTTCTTTTCATGATAACAGGTCTCTATTGATGCACAAGTGCTAAACCAAGGGAGTACTCATAGACACATAGAAGGATTGGGTTGAAAGCGACCTTAAAAATCACTGACTTAAAAAAATCCAACTTATCTGCCATGGGCAGAGACATCTTCCACTAGACCAGCTTGCTCAGAGACCCACCCAAACTGGCCTTGAACACTTACAGGGATGGGGCATCCACAGCTTCTCTGGGCAACATGTTCCAGTGCCTCACCACCCCCACAGTAAATAATTTCTTCCTGATTTCTAATCTAAATCTACTCTCTTCCAATTTGAATCCATTACACCCGGACCTATCACTACATGCCCTTCCCAAAAGTCCTCTTCTCATCTTTCTTGTAGAAACTCCCTTCATGTGCTAGGAGGCCCTAAAGGGCACCCTGAAACTTTCTCTTCTCCAGGCTGAACAATCCCAGTTCTTTCAGCCTTTCCTCACAGGAGAGGTGCTCCATCCCTCTAATCATTATCATGGCCCTCCGCTGGACTCTCTCCAGGAGGTGGATGTCCTTCCTTTGCTGGGGATCCCAGAGCTGGATGCAGCACCCCAGGTGGAGTCTTACAACTAAGTGGCCTTCATCCTCTGTGCTCATGGACATCATGGACTCTCCCACACACTGAAACTGGGTAGCTTGGAAGCAAGATATTTCTCAAATGGGCAGAGGACCCTGCCAGTGTCCTGCTACCTGGTGGAGGTTTCTGGCCTTGATTAGACAGCATCGTGTTGTCTGTGCTTCCAGGAGACTTTTATTTGCCACTAAAGTGGTACCTGATGGAAAAGGATTTCCATAGGCCCGTCAGCAGAGCAGAGGGTTGCTAATTTAAGGGGAGGAGAGAGGGAAACCATGCTGTAGAAAACAAGACTGTAGAGCCTCTGCCTTGCCTGGCTTGGTCAGGCAAGCCTGCTAAATAACCCATTTTGCAACACCCGGAACTGGCACTTCTTCCAGGCATGCCTTGTGTTAGTTGTGCACCATCTCTTTTTGTCCCTGCATCCTCAGTCTCCTTGTGCCAAGCCCTGTGTGTCTGGCAGTGGTGGTCTGCCTCGCTTATCCATCTGCAAGGTGAGACAGGCATTTCAAGTGCAAGCTGTCTGCTTGACTCCTGTGAGACACTCCAGTTTTAAAACCCCTTTTGGCAGCTTCAACAACATCCTCCTAAACTGTTTATTAGGTGCTGAAAGATGGTGGCATTTGTGAAGCTGCTTTTAAAATGTTTACTCACAGCAGTATAGGCGCCTCTGCTTGTTATTATCATCCAGCCCTCAAAATGGAAAATGTCAGTAGCATCTGCCTGATGGACTTATCTGCCTGATTCTGTGCCTAAAGTAACAAGCAGCAGATTTAAATGGAATTTAAGTGGTGCATAAGTAAAACACATCAAGACCACTAATATTTGCAGGAATCCTTTTTAGTTACCTAGAGAATTAGAGCCCTTCTAATGTGGGGGGAAAGAGCAACTTGCTGTGAGCACCTTCACCCACACCAAGTGCTTTGGAAGGAAGAAGGAGTGTGTGCCAGTGTATTTGGGCAGCTTGCAGCAGGGACAGTGTATTTACTCCATGCTGAGTTGCCCTCTGGCAAGCAGCCCTGAGGACTCAGTGCATGGCAGAGCTGTGGCTTGGTGAGGCCCGTTCTTGTCTCGAGGTGTGATTGCCTGCTGCTGTAATACGGCATCTTTGTCCTTCTCTAAGCAGCCCACCAGAAGGACTGAAGGACTGGCAGTGGCTGCACCCTGCTCTGCCGCCTTCCTCCCATCAGCTGCAGTCCAGGATTCCCATCCTCCTTTCCTGGTTCTGCAGCCAGGGTCAGCACCCATTCCTCAGATACCTGTTCAACCTTACTGCCTTAGAAGAGCGGTGGGAGGAGGATGCTACAAATTTATTCCACCCTTCTTTATAATTAAAGCTAGGAGGAGAGGAAAGACATAGAAGATCACTGAACTCATTTCTACTGTTTAGTGCAAGACGTAAACTCAGATAGAAAGTATGTCAGCTGATACGAAGCACACCTCCTGACACTGAGTTTCCTCTTAACAAGGCTGACTAAGAGGAACTGACAGCTATGTTAGAAGTATGCTCACACTTTAAATTAACTGAGAAGATTTTGCAGGAAGAAAGGAGCTGTATAAATAAGCTGGAAAAGGTAGTAATTTTTTGTTTGTTTCTACCAAGTATAAGTCATATTTTCTCCTCTTGATGACTTTTTTAAATTCAGCTGAAAAAGCTGACGTTTGCAGGGACTTTTCATTTTGCCAAGGGAATGAATAAATAAGATATTCCTTGCATTGGATCTATGAGTACTGGGGACTAGCCTGAAAGTTATTTTGTTGTATAAGGGGGAGAATTTCTTTACAAGGTGCTGTTTCATAAATCCAGTTAGCAGCCAGCTAAGTTACTCTCATGTGGCATGAAGATTCAGATTGGAGTTTGCTAGCTGAAGCAAGTTAGGAAAGCTTGGATATTTTTTAAAGGACATGTAAAGGAAGTAGAAGATTACTCCATTGCTTAAAAGCCTAATTGATTTTACAAGACTGAATACCTTTTTTCCTGTTTAAAGATAAGTGTAATGTGTGGAAAGTCACAAAGGAAATACAGTGATAAGGAGCCATTTTTACAAGATGGGCTCTTTTATTTCCTCTGCTGAAAAGAGAGCTGAGCAATACTATTTACAATATTATAATGGGTATTCCTGTGTTATTTTAAAGAGCTTTAAAGGATGAAAGCTGATCTGCTAGAGAAAGGTATTGCAATTGCCAAATAGGACACACAAGCCTTAACTTTACAGAGAAGAATTTGCCTTTGTATTTTTGTTAAAGGCATTAAATATTCTATGTGTATGCTGGCCACAGCATAAGATTTAAGACAGTAATTTTTGGGTCTTGATCATACCATCTAGTGTATAGTTCCCAGTCCTTGTAAAGCAAAGGTGAGATTGTCAGAAAATCAGCACAAGTCCAAGAGCCTTAAATTTCTCCAGGGGGCTGCATCAGCGAGGGGAAAGGGAGGCATGGTTTGTACAGCAGTTTTCCATCTGGGAACATGTTTGTGGTGACTGCAATACACAGGAAAGTAAAGTCTCCAGCTAATTTTTCATCCGGAGAAAAGACTGCAGCATGGCCCCATATTTGCAATCTTCTGCTCTAACTGATAAGTGGCTGTGGGGTGGCCTGAAGGGACAAGGGCCCTTTGTGAGAGCCCTTCCTGGAGCCAGCTGGTGCCCTGAGAAAGCAGCAGCAAGTGGGAGCTGTGCCTGGAGCAGAGGGAACCAGTGTGTTTGGCAGCTTCCAGGGATGGCCGTGATGCTGAACACAAGCAGCGGTTCTGCTTTCTGACCTGTCCCTGGCCAAACACTGCATGTACAGGGCCACTGCACAGTGGTTTTTTGCACTTTTCCCATGTGCACTGAGGTATCCAAGGCAGCTGCTGCCTTTCTTGCAGGTCTCACTGTGCTCCTGAGCAGCTCTCAAGGGGGTCACTGCTGCACAGTGTGAGGTGCTCCTGTGCTCTCCCAAGGTTGTGTGTTGGGGTTTTTTTCTTTCCCTCTATAAATCTAAATACTCCAGAAGGATGGAGCACCTCTCCTGCAAAGACAGGCTGAGAGAGCTGGAGTTGTTCTGCCTGGGGAAGAGAAGGCTCTAGGGAGACCTTAAGAAGCCTTCCAGTACCTGAAGGGGCCTACAGGAGAGCTGGAGAGGGACTTTTCACAGGGCCATATAATGATAGAAAAAAGGGGAACGGTTTTAAACAAAAAGGTGAGATTTACGTAAGATATTAGGAGGAAATTCTTGACTGTGAGGGTGGTGAAACTCTGGAACAGGCCACAGCACAGAGAAGCTGGGAAAGCCCCATCCCTGGAAACGTTCACTGCCAGGGTGAATGAGCAACCTGGTCAGGTGGGAAGTGTCCCTGCCCATGACAGGGGGTTGGAACTAGGTGATCTCTAAGATCCTTTTCAACCCACAACATTGCATGATTCTATTGAACACATGTTATTGCTCAGGCACTGTCCTATATACAAAATTACAGTAAAGCTGCAAAGAAAAGACAGAGAGTAGAATAAAGGAGGCAGAATACTAAGAAATACTCAAACTGCCTGAGAGGTCTTTTAGTTAACACATTTGATGCTTTCTGCTACTTCATGGTTAAGAAATGGAAGTTTTGATGGAGTACTTTATGAATTAGACAACAGTTTCATGTGTGATGGAGAGAAATTTAGATCTAAAAATAAGTGACTGACTGAGTAGCTAGGAACTGTTGAGCTATGGGCTGAAAGGACCTCTGAAATGTAATATATAATTAAGTCTTCTTTCTTTGACATGTTCCAGTCCTTTTCCCATAGACACTCACATGTTTAAATGACAAATTGTAAAGTGTGCTTCATTCCATAACTCAGCCTTATTTTTTTCTCATTCAGCAAAAGCAGTAAAAATATTGATTAAAAATGCTGATTAGCCTATTGCTATGATAAGGATCTGCAGGTTCCTTAATGTGGGGAATGGGACCACTTTCTGATTGATATCTACGAACAACAACGAAAACTTCTGTTTCAAATTGTGGCTTGAATAATCTGTCATTATGTTTCCATTTTTTTCTCTTGCCTTTGAGATCTGATCTCTTTATGAAATATCAAGTAAAAGGAACTTGCTGTAGCTGCATCAAATAAAGTACTCATATCATCTCATGAAAAATAATCAAACGATGAATGACTAAAGATGCTTTAACTTATAAAATAGAAACATGTAGGGAGAAAATAAACATGGTACTTAGATATTAACTTCCACCATTGCTTCTGTCTGTACATTAGTCTTCCTGTTGTTTTATCCACTGATTACAGCAGTCAAACATTTTAAAGCAAATACAGAAATTTTAAAGACAAACCCGTCAAGCTCAACAGTTGGAGGTCTGGAGCTTGGCTCTAAAAATACTGATATTTGTTTAAAATTCCAGCAATTTATAGGCATTTTTTACATCAGCATCCCCACTGTGTCATAAGAAAAATCTTTCTTTTCAGAGATTCAAAATGGTACACAAAGTCTGTGACATTTCAGCTGGTAATTGCCCTTTGAGGTAAACTGAGTTGGTCAAATTGGTGAGGGAAACATAAGATTCTAAAGATGATATTTTTATGAAGGTCCAGTAACAGCTCTGATTCACTCTGGTTCCCAAAGAAAATTTTGTTAAAGTCTGTTTTTGTCATCTGACAACAAATCAAAGCATACAACAATAGATATTTCCAGAACATGAGTAATGTGGAACAGACCAGTCTCAGGTACTGATGGAAGACCTGGACTAACAGAAATAGGCACATCATCAGTAATGCAAAGCCTTACATTCCCAGGATATACAAGCATGTTTGCCTCATGGCATTAGCATCCTGACCTGGAAAAAAAACCAAAAAAAATACTTTCCCTGGGATTTAGCATTACATAAGTAAGAAAATTATTAAGGCCTTTGAGGGGCATGCATTGGTGTAGGCATGAATAACAGAAGTGAAATCTGTGGAGCCACCTGAACAGAAAATTGGTATGAGAACTGGGGCATAGGGTCCTGAGGGTATGTCTGTACCACTAAGGAAAAGTGCGCAGGGAGGGAGAGAGCCTGCACTCTTGTTGTCCCCGCTGCTTTGTGAGCCAGCTCATCCCCTGGCTCCCCTTCGAACTATTCCAAATATTTGTTTCCAAGACAAATCTGCCACAGAAAGGGCAGCTTTCTGCCCTTGGGGCCCAAGATCAGTTCTTGGCTGGCTTTTATTTAGTAGTATCAACATAACCTGATTGACCAGCGCATTCAATTATGTGCTCTTATTTATCCCTTGCCAAGGAAGCACTCAAATTCCTACCTAGCTCTAGGCACAGATTTCAGTCCTCCTGAAGTTTTGTGCATGCAAGGTACGAATACATTGAAGTAACCTGGAGCCAAGATATGTACTTTTTAAAGTATATATGTATTTTACGTATGTAATGTACGTTTGAAGTGCTACTCAAGTTGTGATATTCTTTTAATGAAGGCAGAAGCCAGAGGTCTTAAACGCATTTAAAGCAAAGCAGATGTTATTTTGCTAAATCAAGATCGTTGTTTACACTTTCCTCTGAAGTATTTAACATTAACTGGTATTAAAAAGAAAGATACTACGATATATGGATCCCTGGTTTGTTTGGGTAGAAAATTCCTTGGCTGCTAAGGAAACTGCCCCGCTGCCTTGCAGGCTTAAGGATCATAGTGTTTAATGAAAGTTCACCAGCGTGACTGTGGTGAGCTGAGCACACAGGGCAGCTGTTAGGGACTGCTACACCTTTCCAACTTCAGTAGTGCTACACGTGGCATTTCCTGACGCTGCTTCCTTTCTACCCTTCTGGAGACCTGGGAGTGAATCCTGATGAAGGTCACATGTAAGACAGAGGGTACCCCAGGCTGGCAGCTCCTGCTATGTTGAGTAAAAAGAGGCTGTGGAAAAGAGACAAAACTCACAAATTGAAAATGAATATTTAAATTCGTCTCAACTCAACTCATCAAAAAATGTTTATAGTCTGGCTTCCAATGACAGTGGGTTTTGGAACTACTTTGATATTTTATTTGTTTTTACAGCTTAATAAAAGTCTTACATGTATGCAGTTATTTACAATATTTTATGCATTTTGTTAAGTGTTGAAAAACTTGCAAGCCTGCTATATAGTGATTGTATTTAAGAACTTAGGATATCCATTTTTTAAAAATCCTGAATTATAGCAAAAGGTGATGTGTATATAAATCATAAGTAACATGGTTTTGAGCAGTGCAGTAATGTAACTGATAATGGGTCAGAATAGAGTATTCTCTCTTATCCCTCTAGTCACGTTACTTTTACTTCTTTGGAGGATTGTGTTTATTTTTCCTTTTTTTTCCCCCAAACTCCAAAAGATTATCAACTGACATATAACTTGGTAATACTACAAATTTTTATTTTGATACCCTTGCATTCACACATGTAAAATACTGAGCTCTTGGGAAAAGACAGAAATCCTCTAAAATTTTGAGGGACTTTTTGGTGGATACATGTATTTAAAAAAATATGTAGGTTTATGCTTCAGGTGGAACGTTACTAAAAATCTACCCCTATCACAGAAGCAATAGTAAAAGTAGGAATATTTTGGATTCAAAGAAATTGTACTAAATTCATTGTTTGTCCAGTTGGGTGGATCAAAGATGAAAGACAGCAAGATAAAGGATTCCCAGGCAGCACATGTCTGTGCTGCAGTAGTGGGGCATCAGGAGGCATTCCAGCAGCAGGTGGCTGCTGGAATAATCACATGAGATCCAGAGGGAGAGAGAGTGGCAGACTCTCTCTTGACAGCCCAGCCCTTCTTCCCAGTGCAACACTAGACACAGAGGTGGTATGTGACTACGCTCCTAACACCTCACAGTTAAAGGAGTCTAGAAACTTCCTTTTTCACTTCTACAGTGGCCTGTTGGCAGGAACTATGTCCTAGGTGGTCAGGTTTGTTTGAGGTAGAGATGATTGTGCTGATTTAAATCCCTGAAGGGAATTTCTCCCCTGGCACAAGGATGTGTTATGGAGGTGCTACAGGACAAAATCATACGAACAAACTCCTAGCACATGAATCTCCTCTCCTTTGTACAGTGGCAAATCAGGAGATCTGGTGATGTCTTTCCATTCCTCAAACACAGGACTTGGGGCTCTCTCCTAACGTGCAGTTGGACAGCATCACTGGGTAAACTGCATGAGAGTAAAGTCTCTATGAGCATATCATAGGATCACAGAATGCTTTGGGTTGGAAGGCACCGTAAGGATCATCCAGTTCAGCACCCCTGCCATGGAAAGGGATGCCACCCACTAGACCAGGTTCCTCAGGGCCCCCTCCAGCCTGGCCTTGAACACTTCCAGGAATGGGGCATCCACAGCTTCTCTGGGCAACCTGTGCCAGTCCCTCACCTCGCATATGGTCATATTTAGGACATATGGACAATGTGTTGCCATGTAAAACCAGCCAAAACTCTTCCCAATGCCAGTACAGCCTTGAGAAGGTGGGGGAAGGCCTCCTTTCCATCCAAAGCGTACATGTGGCGATGCGTCACCTTTTATCTTATGTTTCCTAGGTGGGGGCTTTTTGTGCCCAGGTCAGGGTCCTGCTCCTCCCCCTGGGTCTGTGGGCTGGTGTGGGGTGGGCGAGGTGCCTTTCCAGTGGGTGGTGGCTGGAGCAGTGGGGCAGGGGTGCTCTGGGCCCCCCTCGGTGCCCGGTGACACCACCCCGGGTGCTGTGGCTGCCATCAGGCTGGGCCTGCCAAGAGGAGAAACCCGACCGCAGGCTTGAGTTTCACTTCTCAGATGCCTGTGCAAGAATCAGCGTGGAAATACCCAAGCCAGTAAGCTCACAGTGAAACCAAGTGCTCTGCCAATTTTTTACAAGTATCCTGGGGAAAAATGGTGTTAAGAGGTTTCTGTGGCATTCACTGTGTCCTGACATTTTCCATACTCCATGGATTTATATAGTTCTGTAAAAATAAATTATTTAAATCAATCTTGCCAAAAGTTACTTGATGAATTTCTCTCTTTAAATATTTGAAGAAAATACTTGAGCCTTTATCTAGCAAACAAAACATAAATGAAGATATTTCCCTCTACATCAATAAAAAAAAAATAGATAAATAAAGGATTCAGTGAAATCCAAATCACAATTCTACAAGTGCTGGTAGGACAGCAACCTTGAAACCAAAATGCACAAAAGCATTTGGTTTTCATGAATCCCTCTGTAAAACGGGGGAAAAGGAGAGGATGGGGAAAATCCGAGTGCTGAGGTGACTCTGCCTGCATGCAGCTGAGGGTTGTAAAAACTTTTCAGGTGCCTCTGACAGGCAAACATTTACAGTTTTATAACCTCAGTATTTGCAACATTTAAGGCATTTCCTGTCTAAAGCATTGGGAAGTACAAGTAAATATTGCCTGTTCTGAGGTTAACTACTCTGCTTAGGAGGCTTTTCATGGTCAGAACCAAAGAGCAGGAAAACCACAAAAATCCCAAAGCTGCTGTCACATTTTTAATTCATTAGGAACAACTCATACCTATTCCCAGAGCTACCTTTAATAGTGGGGCTTTTCTGAACCACAGGGGGTTTTGCTCATATGTAGAAAATCTGAGCCTGGTAAGACAGTCCTGGCTTGATGCTGAAATGCTCAGAACAAAATTTCTCCAACTAAGTCTTCCCTTTATAAGGAAAAGGGGAAGCTCATTTGTTCTGTCCCCTTTTTTTCTTTCATTTCAAAAGCTATGCTGAATTTCCCCACGCTGCTTCGTATGCAAATTTTGTAGATATCTCTGAACCTTTGCATTTGCCATCTCCGGCTGGCAGCCTAGACAGCCTGCTGGAAAGCAGGGAGGGTGTGAAAATGGGTGGGCTTAGAGCAGCGGCTGGAGTACATCTCTGCAATTGCTCCATTGAAGCTGGCAGAGCTTGATTGATTTAAGGCCAGATTTGGCTCATGATTGAATTTTTTATGTCCTTAGAGCCAGCACTGTGCATAGCACATGAAGCAAAACAGAGTGCAGTTACTGCTTTTCATCTCAATCTGTTTCTTACTCTTCCAGAATTAAGAGATAATGAAAAGCATGTACATATGTGCCTACACACACACACACACACCCAAATCCTTTTCTTATAACATTTTCAATGCTTTTTTTGCAGACTCAGGAGTTCTGGATAGTTCAGATAAAGCTTCAGAGAAGTATATTGAGATTTAGATACCTATTTTAACCAGCCTGAACTTGGATTTTTCCCATGGCTCAGGGAAAGCTTTCCCTAGGGAAGCCTTTTTAGGGGGCAGCACCCATGCAGGGAACTAACTCTGGTTCAGAGCTGTGGCTGTGAAGCATCCATTACCTTGGGGTAGAAAGCTCACCATATGGCTGTTTTGTTTCCAGTAGCTATAATGTAATTGAATCAATTGCCCTCACATGATATGGGTGTACTAACTGCACATACATCATTTCTTTCTGGGTTTTGAGGCTTGTAAAGAGTGCAGGGGAAGGCCCCTGAGGATAAATCAGTCTAGTTTGTCTCCAAGAAAAATGGGTTTAAATCTGACCTGTGTTGCAGGCACAAATCAATTCAGTGCTTCTGACAGTCCCACGTGGATACTTCCCTCGTTTGGAAATTATCCTCTGATGAAGGTTTCTGTCAGTCTTTACACAGCAAGGCTACAAAAGGCAGATATCTTCTGAAGTGAAGGTCATCAGTAAATAACATGCAAAATTCAAACACAGCTAACCTAAGTTAGGTAAAGGGATAGCAGCAATTCTCATGATACTGTCAGAAAATAAATCCTGAGGTGAGAGGAGGGTAAAGAGAAGAGGGGGCTGCCAAAGGCTGACTTCTCAGGATGCTGAGACCTCCAGCAACTAAGGCAGTGGGATGTGCCTGCCTCCCACTTTCCCCTTGCAGCAGGACCCAGAAAAGGTCAGTGCCTAAACCTACTGTGCCCTAGTTTTCCCAGTCCTCCGCTGCTTCATCTCAGCTCCTCTCAGTAAGATAACCAGGGTTTGTGGGGTTTTTGTTTTATCTCTGCTCTGCTGCAGCTCTGTACCAAGAGCTGGGGTAAAAGCATTGCTCTGATCTCTCTGGCCAGGCGTCGATACTGCTGCCTGCTTTGTGTCTGCTTCAGGCTCTGTGAATCTTTCCCGGCAAAACCAAAGTGGACTTAGCTCCACTGCTTTTTCTTTCATTGTAAAGACAAAATTTAGACCTGCAGAGAAACAAGGCCAAATCCCAAGAAAAGATAGGACAGCTTTTGGAGAGTGAAGAAATGAAATGTCTAAACATGTCTTATCTGAGCTAACCACCTGGGCCTCAGGCTTTAGGCAGCATGGGATGAGTTTCTTCCTGCAGGTGCGTTTTTACTGAGGTGGGACAATGTGTCTTCTGGAAGTGCCCATCTCTTTCTATTTACAATCAATCCTGGATAACTGGCTTCACAAAGTGCCAGCTAACCAGTTGGATTAGTTGCATGTATCTTGTGGTTCCTGATAAAGGGGTTATTCTTCGAAGTCAGATCACGGCTTCATGGCATTTTTGTTCTAAAGGTGAACAAAGAAATCTGGGCTTAGATTTTCATATCCCCTTCCTTAGCATTTGAGGGAGTCCAAATTTGGAGTGCACCATTTCAGAACTGGAGACCATTTATCAGCAACTCATCATATTGCCAGAGAGTTTAGAAAGAGTTTTTCAGACCTTTTAGCTATTTTTGTGTCTGAAAGATTGTTTTCTGCAGTGTGTGTCCTGAAGCATAAATTGAAAATCTGTCCTTTCAGAGCTATTATTGAGTCTGTCCTGCCTTTTAATTTATTGACATACTTGCTTTACTGTATGATATCTGGTAAAAACCCATCTTATTTTTCTCAACTCTTCTATGCACCTCTCTGTTTAAATACATTTCTTCCATTTCTTGCTTCCTTCCTGCCCTGGTTAATTCCTTTCAGACCTTTGGGCTTTGTAGTCCAACAGCAGCAATTTGCCAACTGGCAAATAATCGTTCAGCACAGAAGTCTTTACAGGAAAAAAGTTGAAGGTCACTGTGGAGGAGAGACAGCATTTCTGGAGAGATGGGATTGAAATACCAGCAAATGGGCAACGTCTGGCTTGGAACATACGTGATGGTACAAAGCTGCAGAGTAGAAGAAGACAGAAGCAGGGGAAGACAGAACCAGCCCCTCTGCAAACTGGTGGGAGGCTAAATTCCAAGGTCATGCACTACTCCAGGCCAAGCTAATATTGGCTGTGCCTTCTTGGTAAATTTATGCCTTCACACCACTTCTTACGTCTATTTCTCCATTTCACTTTCCATCAAATTGAATTTTTTTTCTATTTCTGCTTCTTGGAAACTTAATTTTCTGCCATCTAATACCATTTTAGTGCAATCCCTGTACAGACACATTAGGTCAGAGCAGAATTATACAGATGCCAGACATAAAACCTGTATCAAAAAAATTCAATTCTAGCTGGTTGTGGACAAAAAATGTGGATTTAAGGAAGCAGAAAAGAAGTCCAGCACCAACTCATGGCAGAAAATGGTGTGTTATTACTAAAAATTGCACGCTACAAAATTTTCTGATTTTGTACAATGCGTTAGTTGATTTTTTTTTTTTCCTTTTTTAACAAAAGACAGCATTTTCCTTTGAAACACCTTCCCTTTCCTTCATCTCTTCTGTCCTGTTTTTTGTCCGGAGTAGCTCAGACTGTATCTCCCTTAATAGGCCACAAACCCAGCCCCAGTCTCACTTCAAGGCACTCACTTGAAGTGTCATTGTTCACAGTCACTTACTTGAAGCTGCACTCTAATTCACCTTCGCTCGTTTGTTCCCTACCTATTGACAAGGAGTAGAACAAGGGAAAGCTTCTTTCCCAGGAACAGGCAAATAATACTTCTTCAAAATCGGGATTGCATGTCTTCTGAAGTTTTTTCTGGCCAGGGATCCACAATGTGTAACAGGGTGTTGACTGCAGACTCGCAATGTAGAGTTTTCTCAGAGGGGTGAAATAAAAAGATGGATTAGCTGCTTTTTGGGGGGATCCGAGTGTTAATTACTCCCTAATAAAATAATCTAGTTAAACTCTGCTCAGTGGTATAGCACTGCAGTGTAGGAATTTTTGAAGGAACCCTGCTAAGTTGATTGTGCTTCTAGATAATTAATTGAAATGAGGAAATTAACACGTACTCAAAAAAAAAAAAAAATCACAGATTTTCAGCTGTTCTTCATAGACAAAGTTGCAAAGATTCCCTCACCTGATAGGAAAGGAAGTATCCCACTGAACAAAGTGTTTCTTTGTCTCAAGCATCAGGTGTGGCAACCACTTCCTTTGGAAAGCCTCACACTTCTAAAGCTGCAAGGAAGAATTTTAAAACCATTGAAATACATTGAACAAATATGTAGTGGTTTTATGTACATTTTAGTGGGTTTATAGACAGTCTAGATGGTTTTATGGGCGTTTTAAACTTTTGGAAACATAGTTTTAAAGCAAAACACAAACATTCCCATTCTCTCCTGTTTATTTTTTGTGGCTCATGTTTGGCTTTTGCCTTCGTGTACAGCAGTTCTTTTGACATAGATCATCCCAGGATCATTTAACGTTCTGTGTAATTGTTTTCTAAGTGTTTGCATTTATCCCATTCATAATCCTGTGCTAGAAACTCTTGTCCATACTAGGTTATATTCTAATATTGATTTTGTTTCCCTTTCTTCTGGTCTTAGTTACAAATTACACCATCCTTTTTGCTTGGAATGTTTTAGGGTGATTGATTACTGGATGAATTGAGTGCACCCACAAGCTGAGGCTTGATTTAATCCCCTTAGTGGCAGGCATTTCAGAGCACACAAGCTGAAATTATAGCACCCTCTGGAAATAAAGGCCAGTGGATGTTTTTCCTGGATATTGGAGAGCTGTGTCTCTGGGCTCCCCACTTGGGCTCAAGTACCCTTTGAGGGAACAGTGCTTAACCAGAATTTCTGTCATGTCAGTGGATTTCTGTGGCTGTCAGAGGAGAGTGAGGTGCTTGTTTGCAACTCCGTATATGTGCATCACTTTAGAGTTTTTGTAAAGAGGGAAGGAGGGAAGGAGGGAGGCAGGGAAGGAAGGAAGGGAGGAAGGGAGGAAGGAAGGAAGGAAGGAAGGAAGGAAGGAAGGAAGGAGGGAAGGCACTTACATGTATGTTAAACAGTGACTTGGGATCAGTAGGAAAAACACGTGGATTCTATTATAGCCGAATTATCCTCTGAAGTCCCTTCCCCAAAGACAAATCTGCTTGCTTTTATGCAAAGGAGCTCACCATGACCCTGACACTGCAAACAGTGCATTTGAAAGCATTTATTCTGCTTCCAACCTTTGTTGTGAGGTGGGGGACAAAAACACTGAGCGTGTGCTGCGGAGGACTTGGTCAGATACAATGCAATATGCAGCTGTCTCTGAACCCGAGCTCACAGGTAGGCTCAGAGGCAAAGGCAGGAATTATCTGGGGAGTCTGTTACTGTGTTTTCTGCACCACAGTGTGTGAAAGTAGAAGACCGCAAACAGCACAGCTTGTGGGGACTTGTTGTTGATATCCCTTTCATTCCTGTGGCTTGGCAAACTCTTAAAAATGCCATGTAATGTGCATGCCTTTTCCTAGCCTTTGGCTTGTTGTAACCACACTGCAGTGAACCTTCAGTTACGAGTGTCATAATTACCTCCATCTCCTCCTGCTGCTGCAAATGAGCAGAGAGGAAAAGTTCATTAATCAATTATCTGAATTTTGGAGAAAACCAGAGCTGTGATAGTCTCCTGTTTCCCGGAGATTTGAAATCTGCCTCCTTCCTTCGGAAGCAGATGCAGCCCCAGCTTAAACAGAGAGTGGGGAGAAAAAGGAGGGGGAGAGCAGAGGGCGCGCACACTTGACCTGGCATCTTGCAAAATGCTAGGACAGCGAAAGGCCTGAAACTACCCCATTGTGAAAATATATTTCTCTCAAAAAATCTGATGTACGGATATATGGGTGAGAGAAAGATCTTAGGAAATAAAATATCTCTGAAAAGCTTTTGTCTTTTTACACGAGATGACCTGTCTTTGGGACTGGTTTTATGCATTTTACTTGCCAAACCCTCTTGAACTTGGTGGCTGGGGAAGCTCAGCTTGTTTTACTGGTTCTGTGAGTACTTTATACAACCATTTCCCAGACCATTTCTTTCCTCCCAGATGCTTTCTCTACCATTTTGCTTTGATGACGTGTTCCCACCTTTCCTTTGGTGGCCACTGTTGTGCTCCAGCCTTGTTGTAATGTCCTAGCCTGCTTTGGTACCTCCACAGAATCCCAAGGATGCATTTGCTGTTGAGGGTTGTGAGAAGTTGGCAAAACTGCAGCTAAAAATTCAAATGGGCAATGCCATTGAAGAAGTTAGCAAGAATTAGGATATTTATGTAGCTCCATTTAAGAACATACTAAAGCATTTCAGTGGGATTTCTGGTTTTAGAGTAACGTTTAAGGCCACAGTCCAGCACACGATTACTAGAGGCAATGACAAGTACATTTATCAATATTAATAGCAACAAACCAAAGTAAAACACAGTCATTACTACTTAGCCCAAGTTTTAATGCAGCACAATACATAAGTTAAACATGTGGTTAAGCCCTGTAAGGCTTCAGCCAGTGCTAAAATAGGCACGTTTAAGTGATGGATTGAATTGATGGCTATAATAGGTACCTGCAGATACCGAATTCTGCTTTTTTATCTCTCACTATGTTTCTGTAGAGTCCAAATCCCCTTTATATTACATACCAAAAAATAGGATTAGGCTACACAGAAAGTTATAGAGAAGCTGTAGGGAAAATTCTCTTTTTTCATCAAATCATTTTATTGTTACTGAAATAGGAAGAAATACAGTGCACTATAATCTGACAAAACATTATGTGCCTAAGTTCTTTACATGGACTAGGGAACAGACTTCAAGTCTAAATACAAGAAAGACAAGGTGCTGCTGGAGAGGGTTCAGTGGAGGCCACAAAGATGATTCGGAGTCTGGAGCATCTCTCTCATGAAGAGAGACTGAGGCAGCTGGGCCTGTTTAGTCCAGGGAAGGGAAGACTGAGCGGGATCTCATTAGTGCATATAAATATCTCAAAGGCATTTGTCAAGAGGGTGGTGCCAGACTCATTTCAGTGGTGCCCAGTGACAGGGCAAGGAGCAATGGCCATAAACTAAAACCCCAGAAATTTCACCTCAACAGGAGGAGGAACTTCTTTACATTGAGGGTGGCAGAGCACTGCACAGGCTGCCCAGTGAAGTCTCCCTTTCTGGAGACATTCCAAACCCACCTGGATAAGTTCCTGTGTCACCCGCTCTAGGTGACCCTGCCTTGGCAGAGGGGGTGGACTGGATGATCCCCAGATCCAACCTTAACAATTCCGTGTTTCTGAATCTTATTGTATAATTTTTAATCTCCCTTGTTCAAAAGTTCATCTTACATTCATAAAACAATATGAGAGAATGAAAGAAATTAATTTAAATTACATAAATATGCATAGCTTTTAACTAGAAGACTTTTTAGGGATAGGGCTAAAATAGCAACCTTAAATTTCAAAAATTTCAAAAGCCTACAGTAGTCAGTTCATATAGGGTTTATTTTTCTTATTTAAAATTCTTCAAATCTTTTATTCTCTCTGTATCAAACAGATCACTACATCTTCAATACTTAATTATTTGTACTATAAAAAGAAATCCCCCTTAACAGTTGAGAAAATATTTAAACAGCTTTTTTTTTCTTTTTTTTTTCTTTATTGTAAATGAACTGAAACACGATATATGATGTATAAGTTAATCTTCTACTGATGTATATATGGAGGTCCAAATAAGAGTAAGAGAAATGTGCTTTCTCTGATCTTGGCAGCTTTTGCATTCAGTTTTTGCATCATTTTATGCATGGTTTGGGAATCCAGACATATTTAGTTACATGAATTTATTTGCAGAGTTATGTCATTACCAAATGGTACAGAAAAATATAGGTTTGTTAGACCAAACATGAAGACCAGCTTCTCATTCTGGAAGTCATAAGCAGAAGTTTTGATGTTGGTGAGGGTGGGATCCTTACCTGAAACCCATGGTGAGACAGAGAGCTTTTTCAGTTCAGATATTCTTGGAGGAAGAGAAGCTGTTTGCTTCCCCTGGGAAGCAGAGGAGTCTGAACTGAATGGGAGTGGGACAGAAAAGTGGAACTTAATTTTTTCCATGTAAAATCTATTGTTAGAAATATCTTGCCTTAAGGAGACTGTGGTAGAAATATATTTTTGGATGTAGCTCAGTCCTAGTTTTTAAGGTATTTAACATCTTCAAGTTAGATTTGCTAAGAGTCTGAGATGAGTGGAACATCAGCGAAACTTCTGGGAAGTTTCCCAAGATACACTGTGATTGTTCAGTCAGCTTTATTTGTTTCCTTCAGAAGTGAATGACCTCTCCATGTTGTATATATCCTCATCAGCAGGAGCATGATTTCCTGTTTAACCTGCTGTGTAACCATTTCAATGGTACCTGACATCCCCTCTCCTTGAAACAAGCCTTTCCTAGGCAAAATGGCAGAACACAGGAGTGGGTCACAGGGAATCACACATAGTGATGGCCTTTTCTGCATTTCCAGATGTGACAGAGGATCCCACATGGTCTTGGAGTGGCTGTGATGAGGTATTTAAAAGAAGCACTTGCTGTACAACAGGACCTCAGCAAGACAGACTTACACAAAAAAGAAAAAAAAAGTTTGGAAATGAAACTATGTGAAATTCAACCTGTGAACGGTGAGAGCGAGTGGGGTTTTTGACATAAATTCAGGTTTCCAAAGGATATGAGTATCCTCAACGAAAAAACAGCCTGTGCTTTTGCATTTTGAATTCTGTGCTTTCCTAGTTCTGCATAAATCAGGTGTAGGTTTATGTGGGGAATAGAAGAAGAGAAAATGCTAAAAAGGGGTTAACTGTGAGAGCTTCAGGCACTGTGTTTTCCCACAGCCTTCTGCAACAGCACCTGTGCCATATGGGGAGAGGCTTCTCACTGCTGCTTGACTCGAGGTTTGGGTGGACAGGTAGAGATGTGCAGCCCACAACAGCCAAGCAAGGGGTCAGAATTCTCCCTCTTCAAAGCACTGCATCCCACTCCATGGTCTGGGACATGACCCAGCAGAGCAGCGGCTGGTGGAGGAAAGAGATTCTCATTCCACATTCTCACTCAGATTGCACCCACTCATGGAAACAACCAGTGTCCAAATAAAATTAAAGTTCTATAATATGTAATGAAGCTGTGTGGGAGTTTGTGTTGAAACACCCTCCTCTGAAGAACTCTGAAGCACAAACTATGAGTGTTCTTGAAGGCCTGGCACTCGACAGGCTTTGCTACAATGTCCAGTGACTCCCTGGCATGGAATGCATGGGACAGACTCGCCCATGTGGGGTAACACAGCTGCCTTTTCTTGCCCTCTAGACTGATGCCTGGGAGCAGGGGACAGCTTTGCTGAAATACCAGTCCTTGCTGTGGGACATCCTTGTGAGTATTGAAATCCTCTATGTAGATTTAAGCCACAGGAAGCCTGACCCATCTTTTGCTACCCAGAGGGCGCGGTGCAGTCTGGGGAGTCCTCTGGGATGATTTTCTCCCTCTCACTGCCTCCAGTAGCATGTGCTGGTGTGTGTGACCCCCTGCTAATGCCCCTCCCCAGGGGACAGCAGGAGAGGCAGGATGACACCAGGCAAAGCTGCCACAGAGGGAAGCTGCACGAGGAGAAGTGCTTTGGCACAGCACTGGCAGTGAGTGACTTGCTGGCCTGGAGACATGGGAGAGTGGAAAAGGCAGGGGGCTGGCAGGGAGGGAACAGAGAGGTAAGTGTCAGGCAGCAAGGAAGAGACTTGACAGATCTGTGCTGGCATTTTGTGTTTATAAGCCATACTGTGACTGATGAGCTCCACAATAAAATCCCTACTGACTGAAGAGGCTGCAGAAATGACCCTTTTTTGTTGGGGGAAGAAAGTGCAAACAAAAGAGGGAGGGAGTGAATTCATATTTCTCAACTTTTCATCTGAGCAATGTCTTCGATACATTCTTAGGAAAGAAAAAGCTCTCCATCACTCAGAGCTGCACTGGCTCACCATGACAGAGTGAAGGTGACCGGTGCAGGAAGAGCCATTCAGCATTTCAGAGTCCCAAGGAGTTTCTCTGTGTGCCATTTTCTGTGTAAGGCCAGAGAGGAAGGGGAGGTGGGGTTAGAGGTGGGCATAGGCTCATTTCCAACAAGCTGCAAGGATGGCCTCTACCAGTTGTATCATGACGGCCTTTAAACTGGGGAGTAGCTTTGGGATCTCACTTCTCATGATCAGCAGTGATAGATAGTCCCTACTCACAGGGGCATTTGTGAGAGAAATTAAATTTTTGTTTGTTCAAGCAAGTGTCAGATTGGGATGTGTTACGGCCATGCTGGAGAAGTCATCATAACCTCCATCTTAACCTGCCATGCTGCAGCATCATCCTAAGCAGCTGCTCGACTCCCAGATGCAGGGATCCTTCTGAGGACAAGGGATTCAGGGGGCCATCCTGAAGAGCCGGTGAAAGAGCAGCAGTCACAGTTCCTCTGAGCAGTTTATCTGTCTCCCAGTCACTATCCTGGAGGCAAAACTCCCTTCCTCTGGCTCCAGGGCAGAGCTAAGTTGCACTAATGCCTTTGGTCTGCCATCAGAAGGGAAAGAGCTGTGTCAACACAGAAAATGCTATTTGCTGACAGGTCGTTAGAGACAAAGGAAACACAGTGAAGAGCAAGAATAAAAATAGAAGTTCTCAAGTAAAAAGATGTGAGAAAAGAGAGATGATTGATTGTTTAAGTCACAAAAGACAGAAAAATGAAGGGAAAAGTAAAAAGACTATTAAATCGAATACCCCTGCCCTTTAGAATAGCATTGATAAAGGCTGAGGATGTGATGTGCAAAGGTTGAGACATATCTAACTGAGGGTTGCATCTGATGGAATGGTAATTTATGGTTAGAGAATAAATAGATCATTTGGTTGGTGTGGATATTGTTTCTAGACTATCAGGTATTAGAAGGCTGGAAGGAACACATCACTAGAAACATGAAGCAGGTGTCTGAAGACCATCCAGCTATGGGAAAAAAAAAAAAAAGAGCTCCTGTTTATTACTTTGCTTGCTTTGCTTGCTTCTCTATCCCCTCCTGCTTGCTGCAGAGAAATAAAATGAAAACTAAGTAATGCAATATACATTTTGTGTTCCCCATTACAACTGGAAACATGAGAAACAGTACTTTAATGACGTCTTAGATTTTTAATGAAGATGCCTGTTAGGCTTTTTGGTATAAAGGCAAAAAAGACATAGTGGTGTTCATTCTTCAAATATAGCAGGTCAGCCTGGGTCAGAGAAGAGTGAGGACAATTAAAAGAAGCAAAAATTATAAGAAAAACCTGGATAGAGATAGAAGTAATCAAGAAAAGGGTGATTATGCTGAATGAGCAGACTTTTCTGTATAGATATATTAATATTGTAAATTGTGTCAGCCTGTGCAGTGGCCCAGCCTCTTGGTAGCTGCATCTGTTTCTTTTCTATCAGCTGCAGAATCAAATACAGTCATCAGGAAACAGACACATGCACTCTCATCTCCAGAGTGCATTGTACCATACTGGCTGGAGTCTACCAAAATAGCTGGATCATTCCCTCATTGTCTCACAGTTCCTAAATCTCCCCAATTTTTTTGCCTGCCACTTTTCAAGTCTGCACGTACCTGCTCTCCAAATCAAATGCAACTTTTCCCTGGACTGCATTTTTTTTTACTGAAGTGTTTTCTTTGAGGCCTATTCTATGCAATTGCCTCTTCCCCCTCACCCCATCAAATAGGGAGGAAAATGCAAACCACAGAGTATAATTTTCAAAGACAGACTGTTGAATCCTTCTCTAAGCTCTTTTGCTTGAAGCCTATAATTGTATTCTCTAGAAAGCCAAACTGATTTTACTCACCCTGGAGAGCATTGTGTTGTAAAAAATCAAATCAGACTTCAGCACCTGATAATGGGAATAACTTTCCTTACCTGATGTAGAAGAGATTTGTATTATGTAATGTATGTGATTACTATGAAATTATGTATTTATAATATGGGAAATCATAGTCTCCAATGAGGCACTTCCATTACAGCTTTTCCAGACTCTCTCAAGTGTTTGTTTTGGAGAAGGTAGTGAGCACAATAGTCTTTTACCCAGGGTCCCAGCATCCCTGAAGGAAACAGATTGCAATTAAATGGAAATGTATACCCCTTCATGTAATCACTGGAGTGGTGTTGGGGACTCTGCACTGGCTTGTCTTTACAAACTCATGAGGGAAAGCCTGATGTATACATAAAATGCATGACATAGTGAACTGAACCTGCCTCTTATCCAGATATACCAATGATTTCCTATGTGCCAACATTTGTGAGTAATTACACCTCTCTAAATTGATACTATGGCTTCTCACCTTCATACATCTCTGGGAAGGACAAGGAAATGCTCTGTCCTCTCCAAGTGTTTGGTATTATTGATAAAAGCAGAGGCTCTGCTCTCCTGAGTGATGAGTTCTTCCCTGAGGCCCTGTGCAGTAGATGATGATGCTCATAACGTCTCTGTCCGATCAGCACTGCACTGAAGGGTGCTGTAGCTCAACACTGCACATGGACACCCTTCTGCATTGAAGGATTAAGGGTTTATTACCATTTATGCCTGTTTTGATCCCAAGAAGCAGAACTGTGTATGTATAAAACCTGTAGTAGTGTGTAAATTTGTGTATATGTGTGTAAGACAGAGAAATCATGATTAGGACACCCTTCTTCTTTGGATGACTCTGGGCATTTTCTGCATGATCTTCTGAAGTGACTGTGAACTTTTACATTTAAAAGTTGGGATTTACATGGTGGTCAGTGGCTTTTACTTGTTAGTCCTCTGGATTTTCTTTTCTCTTTTCATTAGATGGCAGACTCTTTGTTCTCTTTTCTTTTTGTTCACTTACAAATAGCAGGGCTTACAGCCAGAAATTGCCTGAAAACTGACTTGGGTCTCCCTGAACTAGCCCAAAAAATGAATGTATTGGCTGATTTCACCACTAAGGTATATTTTCTTTGCTATTCTTTGGGGCCTAAAAGTAAGCCGACTCCTCAGCACAGGATATTTCTCCTAGCAATTTAACTTCTTACTTGATCTTAGCTCTGACCAATTTGGTGCGACAGATATTTTTTGCGGAAAAAAAACATGGCTTCCTGGATTTTATGAAGTTGGGCCAATTTCTCTGAAAATACTCCCAAAGGAAATTATTCTCTTCTTCCTGAATTCTTTCTTTCTGCTATGAATCATTCACCTGCGGAAAACCATTGTTCACAATGTTGGAAATTTCTGCATCTTTCTAGTGACTTCATGCTTTTGAAAGTAGCAACTCCCCTTACTTCACTCTGCTTCTAGGACTTACCCAGTGAAATTCCTGGGGGCTTCCTCCACTTGCATCATTGTTGTCCTGTCACAAGGGAGCTCCCAGCTGCTGTGTTATCCTGCTTTTGAGTTAATATGTGTTTCCCAGTATGAATTGGGTTTGTGTCTCAGGGAAATAGTGCAAGACCTCCAGAGAAAAGAGGAACGTGCTCAAGGCATGCTGCCAAAGTCAGCGGCCTTTATTTCCAATTAAAGAAGAAAAGGGGAAAAAAACAAATCCAAAGCCACCATGGAGAAACCACAAGCCAGTCAGCTCCAAACTGTGTGTGAGAGAGAACTACAATTTCAGAGGAGGATGGAGTAACACCCTGACTACTGGTTGCAGCTTCTTTCAGCATGTGAGGGAAGTGTTACTTGTCATTCAATCTTAAGTGACAACTGGAAAATATATGTTGCAGTATCAGCCCTTTTGTGATGGAAAACTCGTGACCGAATAATATCTCCTGGTGATACGAGCCAGGCACCAAGCACCTCCCTTTAAATATTTGTGTTCTGAGGCCAACATGTTTAGGTTATTTCATCCTTGACCTTCTTTTCCATTTTCAGTACTGACTGATACATTTTTCTGCTCAGATCTTTGTCCTCCTGCAGCCTTTTCCCACAATATGCCTATCCTCCTCTCCATTCCTCCTTTTCTGTAGGAAGGCAGGCCTTACCTCTTGCTCTCCACTGGAATCTCAACAGCCCTCCACCCGCATCCACTTCGTGTTATCCTAGCATTGGAGCATCTCAGACCTCTATGGCAATGCATCTCAAATTACTTTCCCACCTCTGCCTCCCTCCCTAGCGTCTGCCTTTCCAGATGCTGTTGGTAGTCACTTCATTGTGGCAAAAAGCATGTCCCTTATTCACAATCCTTGTTCATGCTCTCCAGATCCACTACCTTGATTTTTCCCCTCTCTTTAACTCTACACCTTCAGGCCACTGCTAAATCCCAATCCTCATTCTTTTGCAACTAAAATTTGCCTTTCTACTCCCCACTCCCCAGTTTACTTCCAAAACCCACTGCTTCAGTCTGGTGTTTCTCAGGGTAAGGTTTTGTTTAACCAACATTTTTTTCTAGAAACATAGAACAAAGTGTTTGGGTGTGACTTTTGTGGAACCCCAGAATGAATCTTCAGGCAACTAATTAGGAGGAAATTCAAATAAAATAAAATAAAATAAAATTTTAAAAAGAAAAAAAAAAAGAAAAAAAAAAACAAAACAAACAAACAACAACAAAAACAAAAAAAAAAAAAACCAAACAAAAAAACCCCAACTTTTTTGTTTGAACACAAAGTAAATTTAATCCAGCATTAGAAAAATCCCACAATGTAATTCTGGAGTTCTTTTTTATAACATAGGGTGTTGTAATAGTTATAACCCCATTCCCAATAATAGCTGTGCAACAGATGGATGTACCATAAGAAAGAAGGGGGAAGTTGCTTTTTCTCATTCACACTAGCTTGGTTTGAACTGTGCCCCAAGGCCTCGGTTCCTACACCAGCAGATGTGTAGGTCACTGCCAGATAGCTCTGGGTCTGGTTGCTTGTTGCATTGTGCCATATGTCAGCTGCTGTGCCTGTGCAAAAGCTGATGCAGGCTGTTGCTCTCTCTTAATGCCTCCGAGGTAGTTCTCCCCTTATGCCAACTATGTTTAGCTGCAATTTCACTGTTGAGCTTTGCAAAATTGAGCCGAAAAGAAGGGAAAAAAAAAAAAAAAAAAAAAGAAGAGTGTGGTAGCTGAGTCAAATGGGAGGTAGTAAACAGCAAGGAAAACATCACTGTCTCCTATTATGTCCAGATGCAGATGAAGGCTTCCAGGCTGCTGTAGAAACAGGAGTGAAATGAATGCCTAGGGATTATGCTGAGGGCCAGCAGTGCAGCATGCCCATGGATGCTGTTCTGAGCTTCCCAGAGAGACATATCTCTGACAGTCACCTCTGCTTTGTACCTTTGAGGTCAGTTGTTTGGTCTTGGGCTGGGGTTTGAAGCAGAATATGAGGGAGTGTTTGCCGGTGAACAGGTTAAGGTGGTAACTGTGATGTACTTGGCTCTGAAAGGGACTTGAACATTCCTGCAGCTGGGAGATGTGAGGAGCAGGGGAAAAACAGCAGTGCACTGAGTAGTTACTGCTTGGAAAATGGACTCACTTAGGAGATGGAAATCCCTACTCTGCTTGCTGATGTGTTGTGAGTGCATTGTTACAGACTTTGGGAAACTCAAAAAGGAAATCTCTTCTAAAGCTGTGCCTATGCTCCTCACATGCAATCTGCGTTTCCTTTCAGTGGACCTTTTGGGCCTATTTTTCCAGTCTGCTAAAAGGGGGTTTATTTCCCTCATTATGTTTTATGAATTCCTCAAATCCCAGCAAGAATCCCAGGAGCAGCCAGGGGATCACAACAGTCCTGCAACCCAGTGATGCAAAAGCAGTGAGTTGCATGGCTGTGTGCCCCACATTGACCACAACCCAAAGAAACCACTTCCTGTTCCCACTTACGCAGCTCTGGATGGATATCCCCTTTTGTAAACTACAGCAACTCTCTCAACAACTGCAACTGTTAAGGATATTTCTTTTCTTTCTGTCCAAAATAAGTTCTCTACCTCCTGCAGATGTCCTCTTGACTAGATCTGTACATCCTCCTCCATTAATTCAGTTTTATTATCTGCATTCATCTACAACTTTCAGAAGCCTGATGGTAAACTCACTTTTCCTCCCTCCTACCCAGACAGCTAGGTGCTCCTAGAGAGGGAAAAATTTAGATTGGCAACTGCTTCCTGAGATGCTTCCTATTATTTTGCTTATCTTCCTGTAAGTGTGTTCAGAGCAAATGTTTAGTACGCGGCAGATAATGTAGTTACCGGTAATGGATCCTTGATGCTGGGGGACTTGCAGTGATTTACCTCCATCAAATCAAATCAGAACAGGTGTTGCCAGCTCAGTTCCAAATCAGAAGGTGAGCAGGTGCCACTAAGTTGCATCTGGCAGTGGGAGCAAACAAATCTCAGCCAGAGAATTGCTGAATGAGATGGTTTTTAATTTGGTACACAACCTAAGCAATTAGAAGCAGCTTTCCAAGGGTTCTTCTGCACACCCCTCTTGAACCTATTTAAGAAACAGTGGCAGAGGGACATTGTCAGAAAACAGCATTTGGATTAGAGAGCACTGCAAATATTGCCTCTGCCACTTGAGGCATTTTCTCTCTCTTTGGTAGGGAGATATTAATATGCTTCAAAGTAAGTTTCCTCATTTTGGAAAGGCTCAGGAGGGCAGACCACTGGGGCAGAGAAGGGGGAAGTTTTTGATAAGCAGCACTGATTCCACAAATTGTTGGATGTGGGTCGGTTTCTGCATTGCAAACAGCCTTCCATAAGAATGAAATTTCATTGCAGAAATGAAGTGTGTTTCATAGGAATGCTCTGACACTACATCATAGTCTGTGGGTGGGTTCAGGGCTAGACCTGAAACGGGACATTTTTCTTCCTCAGAATACCTTGGGCCACTACTTTGGTAATGAGCACAGTATCTCCATATTTGGCTAAAATCAGTGTTTTTGAAAGCATGGATTAAGTCCTCTCCCAACTGTATGTAAAAGCATTTTTAACTAAGTCATTTTCAACCAAACAGTGCTCAGCCAGGGCAGTAAATCACACAAACAATGTTAATCACTTTTCATCATGTTAATGGCCTTAAATCGCCTCAGATACTGCTTCACCCAATTTTATTTCACTGGGGGCTCTACAAGGGGGTCCAGCTGCAAGTAACCACTCTCAGAATCAAGACTGAATTACTGCAAATACCTCAGTAAAGGTAAGAAGGCAAATCCTCAGGTCATATAAATCGGTGCAGTCATGCTGATGTCTGTGATGTTCTGGTGATTGATACCAGCAGGGCTGGTTGATACAGGTAAAGTAAATGGTCTGCAGTTTTAAATGCCTGCTGCCAATGGGTCCCATGGAAAATCAGAGGCTGACTTGTTCGTTTTTCTTAAAAATGGACTCAGAAGGTACATTATTGGGAAAAAAACCCCACCAGCTTAGCAAAGCACTAGCCAACACAGGTAGCACTGCAGTCAATAGAGTTCACATTTGCATTTAGGCACAGAGCCTGATTTGTTAGCGGAGAGATGCTTGTGCCAGTACTCCAAGGGTCTAAATAAGGCCTGACCCCAAGACCTGCCAAGTGCTACTCTGGTTGACCCAAGCTGAGGGTATGACCTTCTCTGATTGGAATCATACCTGCATGTCTCTGGTCTCTTGAGAATTAAAGCCTGCAAATACTTCCCTTCTACTTTTCAGCCATCTTAGAGTTAAGAAACAGATGGCCTTGAGAATCCTTCCAGTGAAACTGGCACAAGAGAGAACTACTGAACCTGGATGGGGATGAGCCTCCTCACCCTGTCAGGGTTTTCAAGAATTCCAGTATTTTTCCTATGTCCAACCAGGGATTAAAGGTCCTTTTAAAACTTGGATGAAAATCTCCAAAATAAAATCAGGATGGGGCCAAGCTAAATATTTTACATTAATAATGTTCAAAGAGTTTATTTTGATTGTGGCCTTTCTAAGCAGTTGCCTCTTTTTAGTATAAAAGGAACATGGGGTTTTTTCTTGTTTCCTTCAATTAGAAAATAAAACTTTTCACTTTTAAAAATGTCAAAACAACCGTCCTTCATCATTCAATGGTCCTTTTGCATTTTTTTAATGCTGAGAGACTTGTTGAGATCAAACCATTGCTATCAATCAGCTTCAGTTTTGACAGATGGGGTTTTTTCATCATAGGTAAAGGGAAAATTTTAGTCTAAAAATTCCTGACCACTGCTAGCAATTTTTACCTCAGCTTTGAAAATCTTCTGCCTTACATAGGTTTCGGTGCAGTTAAATGACGCTGCACTGGGCAGTGGAAATACAGGAAGTGTATTTTTTTTTTTTCTTTAGTTCATTCTTAAATGAATAATTTAATCTTTTTCTTCTTCTTCTTCTTCTTCTTCTTCTTCTTTTTTATCAGTGACCAACATGATTTATAGAACTACTAAGTGATTTATATTCTGTTTGCATGATTTAGTGTCCTGTGTGAATGCAGTTTGGTTGAAAATGGCTTAATGAAAAATGGTTTCTTTATAGCATAGATGGAGCTTCATCCATGTTTTCAAAAATCATTCTGATTAAAGCCTTATAAGGATCAGACCAAGACACTGTCTGTTGCCAAGGTATCTGCTACAAATATCGTTCCCAGGGAAAAACTTATAGGCTTTATGTCATGAAAGAAGAAAGAGTTACTTTCTGAAATGTTGTGCTGATGAGAAAACTTTATGGATTTCCAGCTCACGCAGCAACAAAGCAAGGCTTTAAGGGGAAAACAGGGAAATAAAAACAACCTGATTAAAAAATTAAGAAAGCCTTTAAAGACCAGCTCACCTGATATTTTATGCCAAGTAAGATCACTGCCTGTATCCTAGTTTTTCAAATTCTGTACGTTTGGCCCTGAGGAGAGGATGTGAAGGTCCTGACCACAGTTTCTGGGCAGCTGTCCTTGGATGGGTGTGTGAAATTTTCAAATAATTTTGGGTAAGGTTTTATAAATGGGCTGCACATCCAATGACTTTGTCAGGG
Source organism: Melanocharis versteri (assembly GCA_013397845.1). NCBI lineage: Eukaryota > Metazoa > Chordata > Aves > Passeriformes > Melanocharitidae > Melanocharis > Melanocharis versteri. The sequence continues at coordinate 425,848 of VZTG01008543.1, read as the reverse complement.
GGTGACGATGAGCGACACATTTCATTTAAAATTGCCTTGTCTTCATTTGAGTATTTGTTTACATCACTTCTCTGCTAAATGCCACAAATATCAAATAGTTCCTCGAAGGCGTTTAGGCTCCATGAGGTGAAATGGAGTTGGAGTATTTATGGTTTTCCTTCAGTTGGAGGCCGTTCTACAAGACAGGATTTTCAGACCCAAATATACCCTACACTCAGTGAAGATTTTATTTTTTCTTCCTAGTACAAGCTGAAGTTTAAGGACAGCTGAGCAATTGCAGTTTTTTCACAGCCTTATGGCTTACCTTGCTACTTGTATCTCTGCAGTGATTCAGAGCAAAGCCCGCAGAAACAGTGTTAAGTTCGTGCATTTAATGAGGTGGTGGTGCGAGTGATTATGCAGGGTGCAAGTGGTAAAGAGAGGCTGGAGCTTGTATTTGCACTTGGTTTATGTGGTTTTCAATTGTTTTTACAGTCCCTCACCCTTCAGCAAATGCAGTTGGGTGAATCTTGGTGAACAGGAAGGGAAAGTCACAGTCAGACAGTGGAATTACATTGGCAGGTTAGACATCTGAGGCATACTTATGTGGTCACAGGAGGACAGTCAGGCACACAGGTGAGTTTTCCACAGGTAACCAGGATAAGCGACAAATAGGAGGGATTAAGTGTCAAAGAGGGCATTGTGTCCTAAGACGGCAAGTGAAAAAAATGACTAAACAGTAAAAGAATTTTAAAGGCGTTTATCTAAACCTGCAACATATAGGCTGCAGTTCAAAGAAATGCCTTTAGTTAAGTTGCACACCTGCTGATCTCTAAGCACATGTTTAGCTGTTCTCAGTAAAGATGAACATACCTGCCTCAGTGCTGTCCTGAGGAGAGGCTTAGATGATGAAGCAAATGGTGAGATTATTTTCCCTGTGGCAGCAGAACTTTGATTCACTTTTCACCTTCTTTTTCAACGGTCTGTTTATTTTCATTGAGCACTGGTTTGAATTCTTGTGTTTTGGCAATAACAGGCTTGACCGTTCCTCGTTCCTTGTGTTGTTCTCCCCCACCACTGCCACCTCTGAAGTTAAGTCTGTTTTTTGTACTTTCTGTGTTTGGAAGTGGGGGAGTGGAGGAGTTGCTGACAGAGGTAGCCAGTGATGGTTACTAAATGTGTCTGCTCGGTTGAAAGTAAAGAAGCACATAACAAATGTTAAAGAGAAAAAAAAGGGATTATTTGTTATTCCTGGGGGGATTCTGCCCTTAAAATGATGCCCCAGAAATCCAGCTGGAATGTTAAATAAAAGCCAAAGGCCCCCCCACAAGTGTGTTAGCAGAGAAAAGCACCTCACAGTGAGGGCCTTTGAAAATTAGAACTCAAAAATAATATTCCATAAAGGAAAAATTCTCCTAAGAAAACAGAAAGCAAGGAAATTCAAGGCATAATATGGACTGGCCACAGTACTTAGGTTGTGCAGGCTCTATCAAGCAAAATGCTGTTGACACAAACCCCTGACTATTTTCACTGTACAAATACACATGTTCACACTTTATTTGGAGTGGCCTTAAGTTTGCCTTGAGATCACCAGCTGAGCTTTTAAATTAACACAGGATGCTCACACTGCCATGGGCCATCCTAATGGCCTTCCAGAAAACTGCTCTTTGCATACAGAAAAGTATGTGAGAGTGCTTCTTATTTCCCTTTCCGTCTCCCTGAAAGGCATCAAGAAAGTTAAGAAAACATTAGGGGAAGGAACATGTACCAGTCAATATTCGGAAAAATCATATAAATTAGCTTTTTGGGGTTTTTTTTTCCTGTGTTTTTGAGGTTACCCTATCTGTCTTCTCCTCCCTCCTCCCAACTGATCCTCATCATCCTACATGTCAGAGCTCTTTCTTTAGTAAAGAATCATCTTGCTGTGTTGATCTAACACCAGTGAGGCTCTGCCCCATTAAACTCAGTGAGAATTCATTAGTAAGATACAAAGGACATGGCTTTTCCCTTTACAGGCCAGAGGATCAGTGTGTCCTAAACACAAAGCTGTGGAATGATACACCTGGAAAGTTATTCTAAAAGTAGTCAGAGCATTAATGGGAGTTGTACTGACATATTACTTTTCTGATATGTCTCAAACTTCCTGCTGTGTGTGAGAAAATGGACCACCTTTGTGTTTGCTGGGTCAAAACCTTCCCTTTTGAGATAGTCAGTGAGTTTACCAGATGTTGCTAATTCAGATGTTGTGTCAGTTACCAGCCAATTGGATTGGCCATGACAATCCCCAGGTAATGCAGCTTGTCCCAGTGTCCTGAAGTCCTTGAACCCAACCTTGTTCTGGGTTTTTCTTCTGGACAGAGTTCTCTTCTCAGTTATTTTCTCTCAAGCTTCCATGAAAAGCATTCATGCATTTTCAGAGGGTTGCACAGAATAATGGAAGGCACATAGACTACTTGTCTCAGCCCCTGTGTCAGATCCCACAGCTGGGAGGTAAAGGGGAGAAAGTGCATTCTCCCCATTATATTATCTGGTGCCTCCCATCCATGCCTTTTTAAAAAGTCTTGTTAAACAAGATATGGCTCTATTGCATTAAAAATATTTGTAGTACATGTTTGATTTTGAGAGAAAATGAAAAGGTCCATAAGGGATCAGTGCACTGGCTGCCAGTGACTGAGTACAAAAGGGGTGTCACCTCTGCAGAAATGCAGATTCTCTTCAGGCTGGAGTGAAATTCCCTCACCAGAGGAACCATAAGGATCATGACAGTGGATCTGGACACATTCCTACCAAGCAGTGAACTGACATCATGGATCCATTTTGTGTGAGTCATGAAGAAGTCTTCAGATTTCAGGGATGTTTTGTTATGGACCAAACTGAATCAGTTGACAGAGCACTTACAAAGCCTGCTTTCCATTTCCAACCAGCTGATGACTAATCTGGACCACTAGAATTTGTAAAGTAACAGACACTTGTGTAGTTAACAGCTCAGTGCCCTCAGTCCAAAATAAACAAGGGGTATGAGTGCAAGTATTACCTGCAAGTAATGCTATAGTAATTTATTAGTTCTTCAGATATGCAAATTAAAACACAGACATTCCAGAGAGAAAGACAGATTATCTGTCCACTTCATCATAGCTACCTTTAAGAACCTTAACTAGGATATTATGGTTGTGCTGTGTGTAAGACATGATACCCAGAGCCATAATGACACTTTATATGAAATTAAGTGTAATTCAAACTCTTCTTGTGCATCAGCTCAAATCTGTCATAGAACTTGACATGGAAAATATCCTGAATAGTAAAATGCCTTCAGTAGTATAAAATTATGGTACCCATTCAACAACTTTTCAATAAGTCTAAAGAAAAGGTTTTAATCCACTTTTTAGTGTTCAGAACTGAGTTGCTTATGCATGGCTTTTTGTTCATTAATTAAAATCGGTGTGTCTTCATCTGCAGAACTCATAAATGGATCAGAGATTTTTTTTTAATAAAATAGGTATTTGGACAGTAGATGTCCCAGGATATGTTAGAGTGCTAAAAGAACATTTGTTGGTTGTTCAGTGAAATGCATCAATACTCTGCCAAATCTGTAATGAACCAACACCTCAGCATGAGATTAGGAGTATCCATATTCTACAAAACCTGCAGTGTGTTGTCCTTTGGAGTAGGCATAAAACCTGTGAACACACTGACTATTGGTCATTAAAGAACCCCAGGAAACCTCAAGCATAAAGACCTTGTAACAGATGGTCTGGGTAAAAAATTCTAACTCATGTCTGATATTCATCTGCTGGTATAAATCAGCATTGTTGCTGTGGCTTTGGTAATACAGCAGAGATTTGCATCAAAAGGCTTCTGGCTGCCTAAACAGTCCCCTGTTCTTTTAATTGGATATGTTATTTCTTCTCCCTTCCTCTGTGGAAAACAGAAAGCAGCTTCCAATGTCTGCATTTATGGATGATGGGAATCGAGGAGTGTATCTTTTAAACGTCTCCTTATTCCTTGTGGTCAAGTTATCTCCTGTTTTCTCCATGGTGTAGGAACTAGCACAGGAAAAAAGTGATACAAATACAAAGGAATAATAACCCAAGCTTAAAGCAAGTTTTTTTTTCTTTAGGCACCAGCAGGGAAATAAAGGGCTGAAGTGAATGTCAAGTTCTACTAAATCACAATGTTGGGCATTGTAATACTCAGCCATCCTGGTGCATATAATTCAGCAAATTGCAGAGCAATGCATAGCCAGGCTTCAAGTCTCTCAGTGCTACTGAAAAATTGTCACTCATAAGGAGCTACCTAAGTGCTGGATATTATGCTGGAGTATTTAGGATGTATAGTTAATTACAGGGTAATAATTATAGACAGTATCTCAGATACTATTCCTGATGACTGAGCTTGACTTTTCAATAGCTGGTACATGTCTGATGAGGTGATGCGCAAATACACCACCGAGAACCATCTGAAGAAAAAGCCACCTGCATGCAATTTGGTGCTAAGCCATAACCTAGCATTAAAAGTGTACCCTTCTGAGGTTTCAGCAGCGTGATGTCATCTGGAATTTTCTGCCATTGCAGAAGTTCCTAGAGAGTTTTTCAAACACTTCCAAAGGGAATAAGCAACTTAGAGGCATTACCTACAGCCTAGCTTAGACCTGCTTCAGAGCACCACGGGAGCTGATCCTTTCACAAGCGTATACAAGTTAAAGGTTTATATATGCTTATTCTAGAGACATGTTTCCTTTTCTCTTGGGTTTTTCGGAACCATGGGGACCCTGCTTCTAAGGAAGCAGATTCAGACACAGCCATTTAAATCAGCAAGATAAAGCTAGCCAGGACTGATGTTTGCCTCTAGATTCTAGATAGCAATTTACAGTTAAATTAATTATAAGTAATATCAGTAATATCATCTTGGCACTTCTCAGGATAATGAGTTGGCTCACTTTAAATCAACAATCCTGTTATCAAGGCAGCTTGATGTGCAGCAACAGCTGCAGTAGATTCTTCCCATGGCAGGGCCTCTTTTATATGGCCTTTGGTGATCAGGACCAGCACATAGTCTCGCAAGGGCTGCTTTCAAACAAGCAGAAATGGGAAATTGATGGTTCCAAAAAATGGAAAATCCACAAATGCAATCCTGGGCTGCTATGATGTTCTGGCAGTAGCAGATCAGAATGGTACTCTAAGGGGGCATTGCACTGGTTTCTCCAGGACAATGTTTGGCAGCAGAAGGGAGGGAAGTTACCACCTTCACTTTATCACATTAGCTTTTATAGCTAATTATTATAAAATGCATCCCAAGAGCTGCATCAGTAGCACAGAAGTTGCCATTCTTCTCTCCATGTATGACACTGTTCTGTTAGGGCCAGTGGACCTTCCGGAGGAGAGAGATGCAGTTCACCCAAGAAGACTTAACATTAAATAACTTTCACAGTATTATTATTTTTATTACTGTAGTGCATGGAAGTTATAGTAATAGAACAGACCCCCACTGTGTTAGGGACCTTAAAAACAGAGTACAAAAAGACACTGTTTTCCCCAAAGAGTTTCAAATTAATTATCCTTCTTCATTCCGGACACAGTCTCTGTACCTACAGCAAAGAAAAATCTTGTTTGCTTATTTATTTTGCTTGATTCAATTTAGAATAGACAGCTCAGTTTATTTTTCCATTAAAAAGATGATGCCAAGCTGAGTGCTAACATACATGAACTACAACCCCTTTGTTTTTAATAGGGGAGGAAGGAGGTAAATGCTTGTGATTAATTTGGCTCATCCTGGTTGAAAAACAATAAAGATTTGTCTTAACTGGCCATAAGTAGAGTGGATACTTTAAACACAAGCAAGCTACCTCTCAAGCTGTGGGTGATAGATTATCTGGGATAAGGTATGAAAAATTAGCCAACACATTTACCATACCCTCTAGGAAGGCCTGTGATTATATTTAACATAGCTGACCTTGTTGTCCTAAGTCTAATGAGCCAGAGTGGATAGAAACGTCCTTGAGCCAGCTGGTGGTTTTTAGTGTCAGGCTCTAGTCTTATATAATTTATCCACTTTAACCCCACCACTGGTGCAATTGCTTAATGCACTGGCCTGTCACCTTTCAAATGGAATTTTTGGTCTGCTTGATGTAAAGTGAAATTAGACTCAACTGCTTGCTGAGGCAACAATACATGGCTTCAGCCTAAGACAGCAAAGTCAGGGTTTTACTCTGAGACCTGTACTGGTACAAAGGTGAGGGCTGAGCACTACCCAATACACTGAAATTTGTTTCAGAAGTGGAGGGAGGTGTCTTGAATACAGCTTCTGCAGGAGCTGCCTGCTAGAGCAGATGCAAGCTCACTTGTACTGTGGTAATTCTCTTTTGTGACTGCTCTGTCAGATAATGTACCCAATTTCTACAAATTTGTGCATGACTGAACCTAAGTATTGTGCATCACGTATCTAGCACATGCTACCCAAAACAAGAAGAAGCAAAGAATTCTCAAACAAAAGGATTACAAAATGCATTTTTGCTGCCTGAGTTACATTTCCAGTCTAGAGCTGTAGTCTTCAGTCTGTTAAATCTGTCTCTACAACCATGAAACAAGCATGCAACTTTCTGTAGCAAAATTTTAAATTTTTCTGGTGTGTCAGATCTCTCACCGTGAAAAGAGATTCAACCCTTCCTTGTGCAGATCCTCTCCCAGAGTTGCAGGAGATAGCTGGCTTTGCCCAGCCAAAACTGGCCAAGGACCCACAGGCTGTGTTTAGCGCAGATTGACAACAGCACATATTGGTGCAACTCTGGGAGGAGCTCTGCAGAACTGTGAGGGAAGGAAATAAGGAAATCAAAGCCCAGCAGATGCCCAGCCTTTCCTCTGGGCAGCTGGGACACGGGAAGGGGTGTGAAAGCTGCCACTCAAGCCGCCAGGAAGTGTCTTGTGCTGCCACTTTTTTGTACTCAGGGGCCAACAGACAGCAATGCAGGAGGTACCTAACTCACAGTGTGGAGGATATTTTTTCTAACAATAAGAAAAATCACACCTGTGTTTTCACAGCCCACAGGAAGCTAATAGAGTGAGGCACAGGACTACCATGGCCACTTATGCAATTTCTACTGCTTCCTACCCTCAAGACCAGCAGAAACCTTTAATGAAGCCCTCGGTTTCTGTCTTTTTTCCCTGTCTCTCATATACTGTCTTGATAGGATATTTCCTGAAGAGGGTAAGGGTACTTTTCCACAAGGCTTGACCCAGGAACCTTTCCATTACCTAGTGCAAAATTGCAAGGGTTTTTTTGTTTTTTTGGTTTTTTTTTTGTCCTAAACCTGAAGTGAGGATGTCCCTGAGTTCCTTAAGCTGAAGCAAATTTTAAATGCCTTCTGAAGTTGGGGACATTCATATTTAAAGCTAAAGCTGTTCACTTAATCATAAGAGCAGTTGTACATTTTTCAGCGGGGTTGCATTTAAGCCATAAGCCATCTCCTGGACACTTGGTACACCAGATGAGTCACAAGGGAAAATTTGACAAACTTTTCAGCAGGGCGAATCAAAGCAACAGTAAATCAGCTGGCTACTAGAAATAAATACAGTTTCTGAATATACCTCTATGCTGGAGCAGTTAAAAAAGCATATGAAATGCTCACACATCCTTCTTCCACATTCAACTTTCCACATTTTTGTAGTCATAACTGACTCAATATTAAAATCAGGTTTTTCCTAATTCTTACACTGTCTGTAATTAAGAACACTGTCCATTGAGTCAAAATAACAACTTCTAGAGCTGGTTTGCTACTCCTATACTTTTTTGTGTAGTAAAGTTATGGCAGGAACAAGTTCAGATTCTTGCACAGGTATAAAGGCATAGGTGTTATTAGAAGAATTAGTTTTCTTTATTTTTTGGGAATGGAAAATACTATAAACAGTATCATGTCTAAGAAGAATTTGGTTTTCAGACAGTCTCAGGTTCAGCTTAATTTTTCTGTCATTTATTTTTTAATTGTGTTGGTTATGGGAATCAGGAGTGACTTTTTGTTCTTGTTATTCTCATTATCTTCCCTTTTGTTCATTTTGCTTTTTGGCAGTCAGTAACAGTAGTGCACATCTTCCCAGCAGTTTTCTTGAGCCTGGGTTTAGATAAAGCTTCAAGACTCTGATCATTTTTGTTCCTTGATCCAAGTGAGGTTTCTGTCTGAAGCTGAAGAAGCTGTTCTTACCCTGCAATTCAGACTCTAAAACACTGCAGTAGGATTTCCATTCTCATACATAAATGGCAAAGGACCTGACCAAACCTCCTTAATTCAGCGGAAAGACTCTCTTTGACTTCACCCAGCTCTGGACAAATGAAGGGGGTATTTTTCTTGCAGGCAGCATTTCAGTGTTGATACTGTAACCGTCAGACTGAAGGAGATGATGGAGGGAGGGGTACTGAAAGTAAATGTCAAAGGGACAAAATATGGGTAGAAGTAATTTAATTTTGCTTCTTTGTTGGGTCAGTTCATTTCATCTTGAAACTGAATACAAGCTCAGCTCACAGATCTTTGCAAAATCATCCAGACATAATGTGATTTGGGAAAACAAGTGGTCCACATTTTCTTGATGTAACAACATATGGGTATTAGCATTTTTTCATTTCTCCAATCAATATACATAAAACATGCAGAAGGAAAACAAGTCATGCAATAGGACTTGGATTATTTTTTAATACTGTCGAGATTTTATCAGTCAGCAAATGAGATAAAGGAAGGATAAGTCAATTTGAAATTACATTGGACAGCAGTGAAACACTCTCTCCTCCTCTCAATTTGTGTCAGCTTTTGGATTTCTCTTGTGAAGAAGTCGTAGCATTTTCGTAAGCACATGGAATGGAAAGAGAGAAGGACTCTGCATTGCTTCTCTGCAATCCCTTTGCAAGAGCTGCTCTTTTAATTTCCCAGAGGTTACTAGCATACTAACATCTTTTTTTTTATATTTTAATTTGAATTATGAAGAGTAGGAGCAGAGGGATCTTGTTCAAAAATCCTTTTATTTTGCTTCTTGAAAAGGAAATTCTTCACAATTAAGAATGTCTAATTAAAAAGTCTTTTTTTTTTGTGGGGTTGTTTCTGGTTGTGTTTTTTTTTTCTTTGCCTCACTCACTTCATACATCAGTATCTCTGACATTGCCACAAAAGATAAAATTTACTGTGTAATTGGATTGTGGCATAAGAAAAAAAGGTAGCGGTCTGTATTAATTTATTATTTTACAATATTCCCAAGCATTTGTCTGCCTGAAATGGTTCAAGCGTGGCAAAAGAATTAAGGGAATATAATCTCGCTTTGCTGTAAAGAAAGTGTTAGAACACTCTCTTGCTCTCCAGCAAACAGTACAAACAACAAACAGAGGCAAAAAATACCAAGATACAATTACGGAGATACAATACATGTATCTCAAACTTGTAGTTAGGGCTGACTTAAACAGAATTTAATATACCAGACACATTGCATTGCAAGTGAATTCTCATTTCGCCAAAACACTAACAGATGTTTAATCAATAAGATGGACCATAAAGGGCAGCACAATTAGTAGGTCTGAGAAATGTTCTCCTGTGATGTTAGAAAGCTGTAATTATGGACCAGATCTCGTAAGTGTTTTGCACAGATGACACATAATACCAGTATTCTAGCTTATAGAAAAAGCTGCGTGGCACTTTTAATACAATTACAGGCACAAAGACACAACAACCCTGATCTTAGAGAATCTTTTTAAACAAATATCAAAACTGTCACTGAATTAAAGGATAAAAAAAAAAAAAAAGATGAAATCAGCTCCTTTGACCCAGTTCCCTGGGGCATTTTTTGTCACATTTTTGCTCAGATGGGCACAGAAAACAACCTCACCTTCCCCAACATGCCTCCCCTTATACCTTAAGGTAGAAAATTCAAAACTGTGCCATCCCCCTCCTCAGGATGGGAAGTCACGTACAGCTGATGCAAGCCGTGGTCCTGCCAGCATGAGAAGGGACAGAAGGGAGTAGCCAGAGCAGATAAAAGCATCCTGAGGGTGCTCTAAATTAGCTAGAGGGGCAACACTTCTAAGTCGCACAACTAACACATTTTTGTACTACACACTCCAATGTGATTGGGACCCCAGCTAATCAGCAGCTCACCATAGTCCCTCTACTATCTGTCACTTAGCTTTCATGGTAGGAGGGAGAGGTTCCCTGCTCCTGGAGAAGCACAGAAAGGAGAATTATTGAATTGGTTTTTTGTGTCCTTGAGTCCTTGATTTTTTGGAAGTGCAATCATAATGTTGAGCAGAATGGCAACTGGGAACATCACCAGGTTCATGGCTGTAGTGGGAGGTTTTTTTCCCTATCTTCCTGTCATAATTCTCTGCCCTTGTCAGAATATGACTAAAAAACAGTGGAAGAAGTTCAAAAAACCTTATCCGTCTTAAAATAAAATTAAGTCCTGGTTGTGCATTCTGATCTTGAGTTTCTCCAGCAGAAAGAAGCCATTAGTTAGATAAGTATTCTTCCATCCATGCCACATTGGGAAACATAATCCTCCTAAATTGCTGGGATTTCAAAAATGTTGCCTTTGTGCATGAATTTGAACTTCCATATTTAATGGTTTAAAGGAATCAATACAGCAATGTTGAGCAGTCTGGATTTGCCATACTTAACCTGTAATTACAGCTCCTTACTGGAAGTTATAGCTGGGCTGCAGCCCTTCAAATCTTAGATTAATCAGACTCAGCTTAGCATCCCTGCCTATAAATTCCAGGAAGTTAGATTTATTTCAATATAGTGAATCATGAAGGTTTTGGCAACAACCTGAAGAATATATTTTTTTCCAATGCAAAGTGAAGGAAGAAATATGGTTGGATGGATTATGTAGAGGGGGAAGAAAGTCCCCTTCAAAGGCATGTTCTACAACTTAACTAATAAATAGTCCACTGATTGGCTACTACAGTGATAGGCTTCATTGTAGCTAATGAAGCTTCATCAATGTATGCCAGATGAGAATCTGAAAAATAATTCTTCATGTAAGATTTATAAATAGCACAGAGGAAATATGTTGTCAGAAAATGTGAACAGTAGCCCTATTAATGCATCCTTTTAATTTAGTTATTCCCAAGGATCACACATCTCATTGCTCCAGGGCTGAAGCAGCGGGGGTCGTTTTATCCCATGATGGATGTCCCAGGCGCATCCCATAATGAGTGTCCCATGAAGTGCAGCTGCAGGCTAACCCACAGACACACACGGGTGGGTCCGTGAGCAGCAGGGCTGGGGCAGGTAGCAGCACCTGAACCTGCTGGGCATGGCTCCCTGGACTGCACCCTTCTCCCAGCCAGCAAGGACCCCCAGCACTCCCGGGATGAGGACCTTCATCCCTACCTCTTGTAAGCGTGGCACCTGAAGGAGAGGGGACCTCAGTCACCAAGTGGGTGTCTCTTCATACCATGAGATAACAACTGATACAGGAGCAGGTGGGGAGGAGGACTGTGAGGAGAACAGGGGGAATAGAGCGCCTGTCATATGAGAGCAAACTGGGAAAAGCTTGGCATGTTTAGCCCAGCAAAATGAAAGCTGAGATGGGATCTGATTGCTATCTATAAATACATTATGAGGGTAAACACCAGGGAGGGAGGAGAGCAATTTAAGCCAAAGGACAGTGCTGGCACAGGAACAAATGGGTCTAAACAGGCAATGAATAATTTTTGGCTGTGTAAGAGAGCAAAGTTTCTGAGCATGAGAAGAAGGAAACTCTGGAGCAACAAGAGGGGACAAGTTGGACCTTAACTCCTTTTAAGACAGCATACTGACACGGCACAGAGACATGCGCCAGCTGTGAGCTGGACCTGGTACCCCAAATCGTCACTTCCCATCCTCTGCCTGCCCCTTCTGAGTCATCAGCAGCTGGAGGGATCTGCCCCTCAGCTTAACCACTTTGTCTACTCAGAGTCCTGTCCCATGCACTGATGTATTTCACTGGGAATGTCAGTAGTCTTCAGGTGTGAGGCATGCTTGGTTTGGGTAGGAACTGTGCTGTCTTTTATACATTCTCTGTAAGTCAGAAATCCAACTTACCCTGTGAATGAATATATATATTTTCAAATAGGATGTCTTTTTAAATTGTATCAATTTTCTTCAAATTGAAGTAAAAAAGCAGTAAAAAAGTCAGAAGTCTGAAAAACTGATGAAGAATTTGATGCAATTCTGATGCTGATTTGTTTTCATAAAAGTCTTTCTGGAAGCAGTCAGACTAACTACAAAAATATTTTTGGATTATTTTTGATTGTTTGTTTCATGACCTTGCATTTTTTCTTTCCAGTCAGTACATAAAAACATAATCTAATTTAATGTACCTCATAAGAACAGACTTAAATTCAATTTTTGTGTATGGAAGCATCTTCTAATATTTGAGATGGCATATACTGCTTGGGAAAAATAGCTAGGAATTTTTTACCTCTATTTTGCTTCTTTGATAGTCTTTGCTGCTCAAACCTACAAGTTTCTAATTGCATATGTGTACATATATGTGCGCCCATACATTTAGTTAGATTTTATTTTATGTGTTGATTTTTTTCTGAACTCTTTCAAGGAGACACAAATTTGTTCTAAAGTGTGTTTTAAATTTTCAAATATTGGCAAAAGATACCAAAAACCAGTTCAGATTCCAGCACTTTCTTAAAGTCATCAAGTCTCAGTTTCATTCAGTTATTCTCTGTTTAGGACATTTACCTTGTAGGATGTAGACACAGATTAAGTCCCTCTCTGCCCAGGGCATCTTAACGCCCCAGAACCTCTTTTTCCAGTAATGTGTCCCAAGGCTTAGATTTTTACCCTGTTTGAAAGGCTGGGGATGGAGAGCTGTTCTCAGTCCTTCCTGTTGGTGTTATTCCATTTTGGATAAACAACTGGGTGCCTGATATGTTAGCATTCTGACCAGCAGCTGCAGAATCGCCTGTGCTCCCCCACCAAATATTTAAGTATGCTTTTCAAAGTGGAGCAGTTTGAGCAAACCAGCCTGAGGGAGGCCAGCTTCAGTGTGCACTAATAACTTAGCAGCTGAGAGATTTACTTGAGAGGTAAGAAACCTTGAGTCAAATCATTGCTCTGACTTTGTAAAGTGCAAAATAATAATAAAATTACCTACCTTAATCTAGTTCCTATTTTCACCTGTTGTAAATGGGTTCTTTATTATTATTTAATCAAACCAATATTTTTTTTTCCCGGCTCAGCTGCCAAACTGAACATTTCCTGCCAATGTGTGATGGGTTCACATGGAATATTTCATGATGCTGCAGTACCATTTTGTCCCATCGATTGCCTAAGCACAGCAGCTCTAAATCATCCCATACATTGCAAGCCTCTGCATGTGCAAGCAGTACACCATGGTGTACAGTAGACAGACATTTGAACTGGTTTTAGTTATCTCGGGTACTGAAGCAGAATGGCCACATTAGCATGATACAAAAGTAGAGCAAATTAGCCCTGGAAATGTTGCACCCATTACTGTCACTACCAATTACAATAATTAATGTTATTCATCTCTAGGCAGCGGATTAAAACTGAACTAACCCATTAGTAACTGAATGTCACTGCGACTGAAGGGTTGTTGGATTGCTTGCGTGAAGGCGGAGATTTTATTTCAGCTCCTGCTGGCAAATGGCCACGTTCTTTAAATGAATAATAAATGAATACAACAAGCAAAATCTTGGCTCCCTGGAGCTCTCCATTAACCAAAATGGTGCAGGACGCAAACACATCTGTGTCAATTATTGAAAACTTTATCATGATACCAGATATTTCTGGGTTTTAGTACAGAAAGGAGTCGAGGATAGAATGGATCATGGAGATTTAGGGTGCTCTATTTCTCCTTTAGAAAATCCCTCTAGAATAAGAGTGTTCATATACCCATTTATAAGTTCTTAGTAAATGAATGAATGCCTGCTCCGCTGCTGCTTGTTTGTGCTATTTCCTGTTTGTTTATTAAATGATCAGTTACAATGAAACACAGGACACAGTCTGGGCAGAAATCACCCCTCAGCCACAGCACATGCATTACTATAATGAGATTATTTTATGCATTTCTGTGTAAGCACACTCTTATCAGTTCTCCAGCACTGTTCCAAAAAATAAAATAGTGGTTAACTTTTAGAGACCCATTAGTTGTAATTTGCTAAGCATGGGAAAGAAAACCTTATATTCAATTCTATAAATAGCTACTGCAATTAGACAATACTTACATCTCTTCAGCTGATTTACTTCATTTTTCTGTAGGGTGTTTTCCAAATCTGATGGTTTTTAATCCTTATACTCTTAGTTCTCGTTTAGCATATCCATTGGCAAGCCAACATGCTTTGACACCCCACTTCCCAATACGGTTTCTTGCTTGACCTTTGGTGAATGAGAAATAAGCAAGGAGAATTAAACTGTTAAAGGAAGAAAACAAGACTCATGCAATTTATTAATGAGAACTATGAACAAGCTCTGTCTGGAGGGGTTTTTTTGTTGGGCTGGCTTTTCAGGAGGGTTGGGTTGAGTTGCTTTGTTGTTGTATTTTTTAACACGACTTTTTCTATGCAACACACAGGACTAAAAATGGGCCAAAATTTTAACCCTAAAGTGGAACTGACAACATCTAGCTACTAGTCTGCAGAAAAATAAATATTTGTTGTGTCTGTTGCTAGAGCCCACAGTCAAGTTGAGAAGCTAACCTTGCGGTCTTGGTAGAGGGTGCTGAATTGGTAAGAATCACTTCTCTGAGCTACGTGCTATATAATTATCATGTTTTAGATGAACCCAGAGCAGAAACAGCTTCCTTTGCATCACACTTCTTGGATGCCTTGCATGCTATTCCTCTGGGAGAAGATAAACTCATATGGAAGAAAATCTAATTTTCGTTTGCTTTCCAGCTGTGGCACATGTTTGCTGCATGTTTGTCCTCTTTTTTGGGCTCCTCAGCATCTAGTCATGTCCTGTTCCACTCTAGGCTGTCATGTAAACCAAGCAAGACACATTCAGGTGTGGAATTTGAGGGAAAATCAATAATGCAATGATTAGTGCACAAGCCTCTCAAACGCTCAAACTTCCAGGTTGTAGTCCATGAACTCCCGGCACAGGATAAAGGTGTAAATAATTATTAGGCTCCTACTGCTTCTCAGAAGCTTATCTCTGCATTTTGCCTACAGCATTAATAGAGACACAGCTTTCTAATTGCATTATATACATTATGTTACATTTCAGTCTTGGTAAAGCAAATTAATCAGCTGTGTCTAAAAATAATGACCGTGGCTCTTTAAGCTAACTGTGCATCCCAGCCATCTAAAATTCAACTCCTACGTGGTTTGCAGTATCGCCCATGCTCGTAGACAAGCAAGATGTTCATGCTGCAATATTTAGACTCTGTAATTCTTTCAATATGTGAGGTGCTAATCTGCTAAAATACTCCTGATAATCATTTTTTCTATGCTTTATTTGTCCTTATTAAATTACTGAAACCCCTGGGCTGAGACTTTAGAATATTTGCCTCTGTCCTACACCATCCTCTTTAGCTCTAGGAGTTGACCCATGGGATGAAGCTTTAGATCAGAGTTTTAGATACTGAGAAAGATTTATCTGTGTCAGTCAAGGTGAGCACCATAGGCCTGTCCAGGAGGCTACAGAAGAGACAAGGGCTCTGCAGAGGGCAGCTGCCCAAGTGGCAGGGAACATGGTGGTGACAAAGTTCCACATATCTCTAGTTCCAACAAGAGGAAGATGACTTTAAACTCTTTGTGGGACCTCCTTTGTGGAGACTGCCAGAATGGAAATGGTTTGTCTCCCATGTGCCCTGCATTCATCATCTCTGCCCAGGTCCTGCAAACCTTCAACGCAGATCCGCAGCTGGTAGGCAGTGGCTATGCCTCTGCCAGGAAGAATATATTAGATTGCTGCAGGGGAGATTAGAGCAAAAGGGTATTACTTTTTCTCCCTGTGTTGCAAGGAAAGGATATGCTTCACAGTTTGTGCCAATTGAAGAACTCTCCTGAGACTGCGTTTTATAAAAGAGTTTGTTTACTCTCCAGCAGAAGAGTTATCCAGCAGTCAAGACTCCTGACTCAGTTGTGCTCTTAGTGCTGCCGATTCCGTGCTGCAAGTTTAGTAAGCCACAGAGAAATGTCACTGCAGAGATATGGGTACAGAAAGACAAACTGGGGCTCTGTCGAAGACAGGGAATAAAGTTTTTTGTTCTTAATGCGGCAGTAAATCCTGCATTGTACAAACTGCAGTAGCAATAACAGCACCCCATGTCTCTACACAGGGCAGTGGCATGACCTAGTAGGTGGGAAGCTCTCAGTAATCCTTTCAGCTGTTTTCTTCCCTGCAGACACCGAAATGTGGCTGAACTCACAAAGTCCCTGTTGGGATTTTCTTTTTCAGTCGCCTCTTTTTACAAGACACAGCTGGCACTTCTATTCAGCATCCATCAGTACACCAGTTGCAATGCCTTACTACAATCTTTTTGTCTCCATTGTCACCCTGTTTTCTGTTGTGCTGCTGTAAATGAATCGATTTATGCAATTAGCACTGGAGCTGTAAAGTGCCTAATAACAGGGAAAACAGGAGCCTGTGAACTGAGGAAATTAGATGCACAACTAAGCTGGGTGGTGTCATGCTGCATTTTCTTCATTAACAAAAGCAGAATATGCTCACTGCAGCTTCAAGGTATTTGGAGGTATTATAACAGTAAAGGTCTCAGACAGATGATTCTGTAAGTAGCTGGAAGGTACCATTGGTAGTAAGTTTAACATAAACTTTTCAGGGTGTGCCTTGTGACTTCTGTGTAATGTGCTTTAGAATCAGCAGAATTGGCGTTTGAAGTGGTGATTGGCCAAAATAAAACTTTACATAAAACCAAGACTGTCCAAGGACTTTTTTACCTAAATAAATGGAAATGTTCAGTCTTTCTCCCAGTGAAATATGGCAGTCTGGGCACTTTGCTGGCACAATGGAAACGATGTGATAGAACACCCAGAGTGCAATTTGACAGTGACTAGGCTTGCATTTGAAGCCTGCAATAGCTGGAACTTAAAGGGGCCACAAGCTAGATGTAAGCTGGACATGAGTGCCACTAATAGCATGTGACAGAGATTCAAACCTTCAAAAACACATGCAGAAAATGCAGGGCCACAGCTCGAAGTGATTGAACTCAGCTGTATTGTGTTGTCCAGTTTGATGAGGACGAGGAAGCTTGTGCTAAAATGCTGTCCTGATCTTTAGAGAGCATCTCAGACTGACATATTCATGCATGGCTCTCTGCATTTAAAGGATACAGCACCAGTATCCACTAAATAAGATTTTTCATGGTTTTCCATCGAATTCAGTGGAACTGCTCAAGTGTGTGAATGTTACTCAGCTGTATGTATAGTGCCAGGACCTCAGACATGATGGACAAGTTCATTATAAATAGATCAAAATATTGATGAAGCTCAAGTTGCAGTTGTAACTTTTGCATTAGCTTTTAAATATTCAGACTACTCTCATACTTGGACTAATTGCTCTGAGGTAACAAAGCAAGTCTAATATTGATGACATGTCTGTTTAATTCTTCTTGACACTGTGGAGATGAACTGATGGAGACAATGTTGGTGGATTTTTTTCAAGCACCTATAACCCTTGTATCTTAATGTTGGTATATTGCAAACATGAAAAGCAAGAATTTGAGGACACACACTTTTGGGCTAAAAGGTTTAGAACCAAACAACTCTTACTTAGAGGTAGAGATACATATACTCCACACAGTGCAAATACTCGCTCACTACAGAACTGATACCTCATGCTGTAATACAGGGCCTTTCAAGATTTTCTTGGTTCCACTTTTCCTCTTTGTCCTATGCCCTCACAAAAAATCCGTTTAACTAGAGATAATAAGGGTGCATGGGAGGTATTTCCCTAGATCAAGCTATCATTTTTATGTCAAATATCCATTCTCTTTCAGCTCTTAAGAAGAGAAGCAACCTCATGTGTTTAGCCTTGTACTAACCCACAGCTGACACCCACTGCCCCTCCCAGCACCACCAGGTTGAAAGATGTTCTGATATTTATGAAAGCACAAAGTCACATGTCTCATTTATCTCCAGACCTGGGGTCCCATTATCATGTCAGCTCTCTTGCTCAACCTGAAATCCTTACAGAGAGAAATTAAAGAAAAAGCTGCAACAGAAGAAATATCTATGAATCAATTGCCCTCTGACACTTCTCACTCAGAGGTTGGTGCTTGCAAAACGAATTAGTGTAATAAGCTCAATGCGTACAGCAGATGGCATGGACATTATAATAAAAGTAGATGAGATGAAATAAAACCTCAAATAACTTGTAATGATTTATAACTATTGATCTCACTAAAGCATTTCTCTTCCTTCGGGGATGGGAGTAAAGAAGGAAACATTAGCTAGGTGCTTTCTTATATATTTTTCCTTTCATACTAAGGTGTAAAAAGCATCGAATGTAGAACATCTCTAAGCATTCAGGTAAAAACCCTTTTATATAAAAGTTTAAATAAATTTTCTATCTATTTGAAGGAGTTTAAATAGCATTTCAAAGTGATATTTTAAACAAAACTGCTTTTTTTTGGGGGGGGGAACTACATATCTAAATCTCTCAGCTTTATGGGGCATATCCATCTGCATCAGTCACATTGCATTATGTTGTTTCACAAAATGTCATAACATCTCATAGGACATATTTTTTCTGAAAACCATTTTTACCTAAATGGTAGGGTATGCTATTCACACGAAAGTGAGATTAGCTGGCAAGGTATGACAATATAGAGCTGAAGGGAAAACAGAAAAGCCAAAGACAAGAAATTTAATTCAACTTTCCCTTACAAATAATATATTCAGAAGAAAGGGAGAAAAAAAATCTAAAGAACGGTGTTCCTGCACGTGTATTAGCAGGCGATAAAAAATCGCCTTGATTTATGCAAGTTCAATCTCAGATCCCAGCTCAGAAAATATTTTCTCCTAATGGGGGCTGCACATATGTCATTGTGATTGCTACAGTGAGGAGTTTAATTTCCAAAGCCCAGAAGATGAAAGAAATAACATCTATGAAAAGTTTAACTGAGTTATCTGCTGGTTACGTGCTTCCCAGTTCAGGGGACAATTTGCACAGCTTAACTCTGTCTTTAGGCTAGCATTTGTTTAATACAGCTGACCTCGAAAATACTTCAGCACACAGTGAAAGTTGCGCACTAAATTAAAGCCGTCATGCAGACTTAGGACCTTGTTAAATTATTTAACCTATTAGTGTAGCTGAGAATTAATTTAGGTAAAAGCAATTTACCCCTGTTAATTTGCAGACCTTAACAATGTCTCATATTCAGCAAACAGGTGAGTTACACGTGGGGTTTTTATTCGGCCAAACACCACTGGTTTACACAAACAGCTGTAATTCTTTCCCTTGGTGAGAGGAGAAAGCCTTTCAGACCCCTGGTGAGAGGAGAGAGCCTTTCAGACCCCTTGGACAGGTCCCACTGACAAAAACATGGGATTACTGATTACTGGAGATAAGGGTTTTATAAGATTACATGATTTGCCATACCGTTTAGGACACCATGTGTGAAATTGGGTGGTGACTGAAAATTGCCAAAATTGGGATTAGTGGGTTTATTAACAGTTTCAAATAACATCTGAAGTTAATAACTGAAAAGCAGCACCTTGTTACACTCAGTGCTGCACCAGCCCCTCAGAAGGTCATCTGTTGAAAAGCAGTGCTCCTCTGAAATGAGTTTTACAGTCCCAGGTGCAAATGAAAGCTGTTTAAAGGAAAGGAGCATCCTTTCTTAGGAAATTTTTGGTGCTGTTTCCATCTACTTTGGTAAAGAACAGTCTCATGTTTTAAAAAAATAAAAGCATCATCTGTACCATTTTATCAGTTTTAATCACAGTGGGATTTGAAATTTTTACAGAATCATTCTGCTTGTTGTGATTAAAGATAAAGTATTGAGAAAAAATGGTATTTTTTCTCACCTGAAACTACAGTGAAAAACCTTTCTTTAAAACTCTCCCTACCAAAACCAAACAAAAAACCCGCATGTGACAGGCTGTCATTATAACTATATAGGAGAGGAAAGTGAATAATCAAAAGAGGCTACAGCACAGGAAGGCTGAGGCTTCGCTGTGCTCACCTCCTGGAATGCTATTTTTGCCTCGCCACATGCTGTAAGCCTTGTGGTGTGCTGCCATCGTGCCAGGGGGAAGCGAGGGTCCCACACAGATGTGGGCAAGGAGGGCAGTGAATCCAGCTGTCAGCATTGCCCCAGAGGGAGGGAATGGCCAGGCTGGGCACAAGTGGGGCAGGACTCTGGGGCTGGGTAGAGCAGTTTATCTTTGGTGGGTGTCAAGGTCCCCACCCTGTGCACACAAAAAGCCATATCAGCACAACTGGCTCCTTGATGAGTGGTGGTGCAGCTGAGCCTCCCAGGCACGTACGAGGAAGACACAGCTGCTCTTTTATCTTCAGGGTGGTTTGTAAGATACCCTCTAGGTCTTTGTGGGGAACTTTGCAGAACTGTTTTCAGTACTCTGCCTGTAGAGATGTTTAGGTGTCTTTATTGGCATTTAATTTCATAGAGACATATGCACTACATCTTCCAAGCCCAAACACTAAATTCTTTCAGCTATCAACAAAATGTTGTCAATAAATTAAAAGCCTGCCATTCCTTTTAAGATCAGCGGAGTGAAACCTAATCATGTCTGCCTTTTTCCATGCTCTGATATACAGACCTCTTTTGCCCTTGCAGTCTCTTAGTGGCCCCCAGCCCCTTGCCAACACCATGTGGCACCAAGGTGGCTTTATAGGTGGTGCCCTCAAAAAACATGAATTGGGTTTTGTCCAAGCAAAACTTTACTTCAAGTTGAAATACTACTGAGAAATTGCAACATGCCATTTCAGAAAGTTCATTTTGAAACAGGTGGGAGGAAACTTGCTCAAGCTGTATCGAGCAGGCCTTCAGACCAGTCAGCATCCCTCCAGGAGGATTTCCATAGATTGGAGTGGACTACTTGAGTGAGACCAGGCTACCTCTGCCTTCTAACCCAGGCCTGCCTTCCATGGTTGAACCTGGATCTTGCAAGTGAATTTTTTGCAAGACCTTTGCAGTGTGTGTTTTTTGATGCATCCCCAGGCAAGCAACCATATACCTGCTGTCTCATTTGTCATGGTATAATTGTTAACCATGACATAGCGGGCTATGTAAGGTTTGCAGTGTGAAGGGAGTGTCCTCAAGAAAAGCCTTTGACTTCCAACACAGTACTTTTCATTTAGAAGTCATGGTGTGAATATTAGGGAGGAGCAGAATCCTTTTCTTTCCCTTTTGAATTAGAAAAATAAAAAAATCTAAGCAACACATACTAAATTCTGTCCCCAAGCCAACAATAAAAAGCAGATATAGATGAATCTGTAGGAGAGAATAATTCTGCTCAAATTCTGAATGAAACAGAGAGACCTTTTCATTTTTCATTGCCTTTTTCTTTTTTCTTTCTTTTATCAAACATTTTTACTACCTTTTCTTCCACATATTTAGTCTTCTGTTTAAAGCTTTTGTTATTGAAGGTTTTAAAAAAGCAAATGCACTAGAGAAAGGCAAAGAAAACAACAAAAACCCCCACCCTAACATGACCGCATGTAGTCACACTTCACTGGGGCTGAAGGATGGTTTTACGAAAATCCTTGAAGAATGTCTCCTAAGACATCACTCCCAAGAAACATGGTGGCTGCAAAGGTGATAATCTCTTTGCAGTATGATAAAAGCAAAATAGCTTTGGTTGAGTGCTGGCAGTGCTCCAGCTGCATCCTCCTGCCCCACCCGAGCCCTCAGCACACCCACTTTCACACAGGTAAGTTTCTACGGTGATGCAAAAGGTAGTCAGCCTGAGATAATTCCTACTTTTCCAGAAGAGGATGAAATAAAAAGCTCCTGTAGCTCAAGTAAATGAGAAAATTGTTTCTGTGCTTTGGGATACTTAAAGGTTAGGAGAAGCAGAAATCACCAGCAGTTAGGAACAACTGAAAATAAAGCCATTGAAAGAGACAAAAAGAAATAAGGTAAAGAAAGGGAATCATAGCTGGGTCTTGGGTATTGTTTAGCTTCCAACAAGCTTTCATGGCTGTTTTTTACAATCTTATTTTTCAGACCTTCCCCCTCCCACTGTGTTAATGAGGCAGGAACTGACCTGCCTACTTATTTTCTGGCTTCATTCTTAGCAACGGGGCAACATGCTGAACAGCTGACTGTGTGCACTGTATTGTGGATCAGATCCACACACTTAGTGGTTGATGATTGTAACATCTCTGAAAAAGTGTACACCAAGTTCCACATTTGTATTTGCTTTGGGTAGATAATGGCGTTTTCTCTCAAGCAAGCTTTCCCTTCTCCACAGCATGATCATCAGACACCATGCTGAAGTGACACATATATTACTCTAATTAACTCCCTTAGATTTAAGGAGGAAGGCCTCTGTAACTGCATGAAACTCCAAAGAAATTCCCCGTGAACTCCATGCGTTTCATTCAGTATTTGCAAGCTGTGAGCAGCTTGCAGATGTGCCAACTCTGTTGGCAGGGCAGCTCTGCGCTGTCTCTTGGGCAAGGAGTTTTCCCCTCACCTCTCTTTCTCTTGCAGCCTGTGGCCTTGGTCCCCTGTGCTCATTCCCATTCATGGATGTTACTGGGAAGCCTTGAGTATAGACTGAGGGTGACATTGCCACTGGTGGCACCTCTAAGAGGAAGTGCTTTGGATGTCAGAGCTGTGAGTTGGCACCGCTTATGTGATTCTGTGCCTTCTGCAGGTGGTGTATTTTCTGTCCAGCACGTTTTCATCATGCGTGTTTTAAGAGTAGCCCATGTTTGCATTTGAAGCATCTGTGAGAACACAGTAAATCGAGAGAAATGTGGGACTGCTGGTGAGAGTTGTGGGCCGCTGATGTGGACACAGGGTGAGGTGTGCTTATAAACGATGTGAGCCAGGAAGAAGGAACAAGGAACAGAGAAGGATGTAACCCTTGATTTGGACTGATATTGGATTTGCCCCAGTCTGGACACAACTGCATTTTCCTTTTCCTCTCTAACAAAATCCCACAGGGATTCACCTGGAGAGCACAGTGGGCTAGGAAGAAGTACAGCCTCAGCTGGAAACCGATTGCTTTCCAGTTTATGAGCTTTCCAGCTCCTTCCAAGATCAACACGGTAAAACAATACAGCTGCATACCTGCAGACAATATAATGGCAGAGCAAATTGCTCTCACAGAATAAAAGCTGTGTTGCTGTACCAGAAGACGCTTTCAAAACTCCGTGGGAGAGCTGTGTGGATCGCTTTGACATAGACAGGAAAAGCATTTCTTTGTGCAGAAGGTGAAATGTCAGCTTTTAAACTATGAAAGCAGCTACAAGTTACATGTATAAGTTTCCTGAGACGTAACAGGCTTTCAAATCAAGAAACAAGCCTTAAACTGGGGAACATAATCAGATATAGTTGAGGCAGGAGCTGAACCTAATGCAGGATTTCTCTCCCTAGTGCATACTAAGTTATGTTTCACATCCACATAGCCTTCAGCATTTCTCAGGAGGAAATGTATGTACAGGTGAAGTTCTGGAAGAACACTAACTTATTTCAATTATTTTCTTTGAAAATATTAACTATTTCCTGACCAAGTTCTGCCAAAGTATGTGTACTCGGCTGTGTATAAATGCTCAGAGCATCATGTACAAGCCAGAGTATATTCCTTTGGCTACACCAGACAAGTTCCTGAAAATCGTTAATTTCTGTTCCTGGCTCTTTCTTGCCATTTTGTGTCACCTCGCAGAGGGCAGTGGACATTTTGATCTCCTCAGAGGTTAAATCCTTGGAGATACTGTGACTAATTCAGGGGCACTCAGATCTCCCCTGTCACACCACAGTGATACTGTAATCTAAGTAACAGCAGCCACATCTCTTAATTAAAAGACCTTGTTGAGCCATATGGCACTGCTGCATATCAAACTGCTGCCGTGTATAACTCTGGGTGCTGTGTACCCATGTTTGTGCTGCTTCAGCTTTTCAACCTCCAGATTCTGAAGTACAGCAAAGTTGATGACTACACTGAATCTTTGGTAAAGACCAGCAGAAAAGATCCCAGAGGAATGCCAACTTCATGTGAGAAATGAAACATCCATTGTGTTAATTTAGCTCAGTTTACTGCACATCGGGAAGGCATCATTTGGGTTTTTTCCCCAATTAAAGGGTGCCATGTGCAGTGCACCCAGCCAACCAGGAATTAGGGAAAGCTACCCTGGGACTTCTCACTGACAGTGAAGGTTGCAAACAGTTCTCATTAGCATGCAGCCTACTAAATGAAGTGTAAGTAAGGCTTTGCATTAAGAAAGGAAAGAGTCTGTGCCCCAGAATACTGATTGCTGTGAGCAGCAATGCTATAGTGGAAGGCTTTAGTTGGGAGACTGCTTTTGAGAGCAGAGTGTGAAGAGGGTTTGGCTGTTTCAGGTCCAGCACTGGATTTTAAGAGATTCCTTATCAATTTATACCCTAAAACTGGAGTAAGCATCTTCTGCTTTCTCCTATGAAGGCCTTGGGAATTGCATTTTCTCTTCAGGACAAGTGTGGTAAAAATCAGGTGTAATCTTGAGCTACTAAGATTATATGTCTTATACCTCAAACTGAACTTGCCTTACAAAATCACTTCAGGATTTTGGTGTGGCTCTTTTGGAATGTAATGGGATGGGGGCAGAATACAGGCAAACAACTGCCTGCCAACCAGGCACAAGGTTCAGATCTCAGCTCTTTCTCCAGAAGCTCGCAGCTTCAAGGGCTTAGGCTCACCTTCCTCACTGATCTCCAAGGGGGCATGACTGTGTTGCTCTCAGTCAATCCACAGCTTTCTCATGAAAGCAATCCAGCAAAAGAGCAGTCGTCACCACCTCAAACCTGAGAGCTGTAGTCAGTAAATACAACTGCATACAAACTGCTTCCCCCCATGAGGCGTGTCTGTGCATCTGTCAGAACTGATGCCTCTTCTCAGATAACACTGGAGCTCCCCGGTGCCACCAACTCCCAAGAGAACTGAAACGAAGGGGAGAGCAGTGGAGGGAGGCATGCTACACACATTCCCACTCTGCTAAGCTCTCAGACTCTCCTAGAGCCTGCAGGAGTGTCTGTTGCTTATTTCAAGACCTGATAATCATTTTGGGTAGCACAGTTCAGTGTTGAGTCTCAAAATACATATGTGAATGAGGTAATATATTTGAAGAAGTTGTGATAATGAATTACCTTCTGCATTGTACTTAGCCTTAAGGTTACTCAGGCAACCTAGATATCAATATGCACATAACCAACTGGGTACTGGAACAATTACTGTTTTCCACACAGCATTTGAAGTCTGTACCTTGTTATGAAAGTGATCTGCTGGCACCATCAATCAGTACTTGCCTCGCCTACATAACCCTATTACTAGAAATAGAGTCTTGTAATTATTACCTAAAAGCATAGGTATTTGAACTGCTTTCCCATTGTGAGGCTGGTTTTTAACTGGCATGTTTTTGGTTCTTATCGATACACTCCTGTAGCAGAGGATTTTCAGGGCTTCCTTTGGATGTATTATCTAGAGAAAGCTTTTATAGGAAATTTTTGTATTAAAAAGGGGGAGCCTGCAAGTCTTGCTCAGAATTTGTTCTCCATCATTTTTGTTAGCAATGATGCTGAAATTGAAAAGTATGGTCCTTGAAAAGGCTCTGCCCCACCCATTTACAAGGAAAAAGTTACACATATTATGTGTGGTTCTTCACAGTCCTCCTACAATTGCCCTCTAAAGCTTTTATACATACCAGTTTCCCTCAGAGGTCACAAAAAAGGTCACAGTGGTTGATGTTTGAAGATATCTAGCTGACTTTGTCCTGTAAGTGTCCTGGTCTGGGAGCCAGGTAAAACAGGCTGCATTTTTTAGTTTCATAGAGTCGTGGAATCATAGAATGGTTCGGGTTGGAAAGGACCTTAAAGATCATCTCATTCCAAATCCCTGCTATGAGCTGGGACACCTTTCACTATCCCAGGTTGCCCAGAACCCCATCCAACCTGGCCTTGAACATCCAGGGAAGGGGCATTCACAACTTTTTCGTGCCTCACCACTCTCACAGTAAAGAATTTCTTCTATATAAACCTAAATTTCCCCTCTTTTAGCTTGAACGCATTCTTCCTTGTCCTATCACTACAGTTCTTGATGAAGAGTCCCTCTCCATCTTCCTTGTAGGCCCCCTTCAGACCCTGGAAGGTTGCTAAGAGGTCTCATTGCAACCTTTTCCTTGCCAGGCTGAACACCCTCAGCTTTCTCAGCCTATCATACAGGCTTGTTTTTCTCTGACTAGAGAAAGTGCAATAAAAATGTAATACAGGAAAGTGCCTGTGGAGTCTGAGATGCAACGGGCAGCTGCAGACACAGCAGCTTAGAAAGTGACACCTTTGGCTGTCATCAGAGGTGGGGTCTTTGTTTTGTTCAGCCCTACAAGAGTGGCAGAATGGAACACCCCACTGCCAGAAGTGGTGAGGGCTGCCTACCCATGCCAGAGGTCCTGTGCTTCTCCATCTGTGCTCCAGGGGAAACAAGGTGTATTAATGACACCTAGGCATATTAGTGTCACACAAATGTTCATCTTCAGTACATTACTTGCTTTTTTTCCCCACAGAATTCAGTAAGAAGAGACAGATTTATAAAAATTATCATTGAACCCTGCTTGTGCACATTTGCAAATCTCTCTGGGCATCTATTTTGAGCAAAATATGGTAAGATAGTGAAACCTTGTCCCAGCTCATTTTCAGGACATGCTTGATTTTATGCACATGAGCAGTCTTACTGAGTTCAGTGGAAGTACAGAATTCTTTGAATGAAGCATCGAGATGAATTTCATCACAGAATCTGGCCCAGAAACCTGTGAAATCTGACCTGTGAATTTTTCACTGCTAATTATCAAACTTTTCTTTCCCTGTTAACAACAACAACAACAACAAAAGCAAAAAAACAAAACCACCTGTTTAAGAAAAACAACAGCAACAATGACAAAAGAAATTATTCTAGTATTGAGATGTATTTTTAAAGAGGATTGATAATGTTTCATGGTAATAGACTGGTAACTGCAGAGATAGTTTCTTCACCCTCTATGGCTCAGTGCAGAAACAAAGGTGTAACTTAGTATTCTTTATTTGTTCTGTCTTTGCAACACAATGATGTGCAATTAGGACAGGCTGAAGACTGTTTGTAGGCCACCATTAGTGCGGATAGCTGATAAGGGGCTTTGGAGGTCACAGGTTTTGTCGGTCTAATGATATCTGTAAGCAGACTGGTTTTCAGACAGCTGGTACCTTCTTAACGCTTTCCAAAACTGGAGCTCCATCAGTAGGGACTTTAGGGAGCCTCCAAATGGACACGGTGAAGCATCAGGGCTTTCCCCACTATAGCTAGAGCCACAAATTGAAACAGATGACAGACAGCTATAGACAGAACAATTTACAGCTATGTTTATCTTTGGATACTTCCTACATATTGCCATCTTAAAATTTTCCTGGTCCTAGCACCTTTAAGACAGTTTTTGTCTTGATTAAATCACTTGAATAAAGAAATTGTCATTTACAAATGTACCAGGAATGATCAAAAAGAGACACTATGTTTTCATGCATCTCATTTTTTTTCAGTCTTAAGTTTACTTGGGATTGGGTACTCAGGTTTTGTTCACACCTTTTAAGTCACAAGGAAAGCAGTGAGAAACAAAGCAGAACAATGAAAAACAGTAATGTGGTGGTGAAGCAGGATAGCAGGTAGGATAGGGAGACCTTGACTTTTGGAAGAGAACTGTTCGGTACATGGTCTCACCACATACATGTGGTTTCTGGCAGAAGAAACATAAATACTAACTGTGGGAACTTTGCAGTTCATTCTTTGTGCTGAACAGCCAAGGTGGTGCTACATGAGGACTCTGCTGGCCTCAGTCATCAGCAGAAGGTGGTCAGGAACACCCAATAGAGCTGATGTTTGTACAATCGCTTGCAACTAATCATTACCAATGTTGTTTGCTGTGTAGTCTTTCCATCAACCTTTTTCTAGCAGTAACAGAGGGAATTATTGCCTCTTTAGTTTTGTACACTTCCTCTGTCATTCATACTTGAGAAAGGGACACAAACCCGTAAAGTATCTGGCTGACTCAGTGCTGTGCATTTAGGGCTCGGGGTGGACCTTTCTGAATCTAAGTTGCCTTGTGTCATTTAATGCTCAGAATGCGTAGCCCTATGCACAGAGATCAGAATTTGTAGCTGATCGATGTTCCTAGAGCAGGTAAAATTAGTATTCCCTATCAGTTACCCAGGCAGGAAATTACCCAATATCTTGTAATTTATATCTTGTACTCCACTAGTATATTACGTATTTGAAAATAATTTATGCAAAGAAATATCATTCTGTGCAGTCTGATTTTGATTACTCACCCCTTGCTAATATTTTTTACACACTACAGTCAGCAAAATCACATCCTACTCTTTTTGCCTCCTCATTGGACACCTAAAAATATATAAAACGTTGTGGGTGTGGTCTGAATTTTCAGACTAATCAGCAAAACCATGGACGTTTCAAATGTTTTAGAAATATTTCCAGAAAAAAAAATTAGAAACTTAGAAGCTCTAAAGTACTGTGATTATAGCAGCCCAAAATTCTGAATTAATGTTGTAGGAAGTTTTGAAAGAGTGAAAGGTTTGTTCTTATTTTGGAATGAAAATCAGAATATTTACAACTGCTAAATGAAGAGCTAACACAAAATATCTCATCTCAGAATTGTTAATTATGAAAATGAATAATCAGCTCTTCTTTACTTGTGCTGTAACCTGGGCCATACTGAAAGATTAAAGAGCAGCCTGAAAAGCCCACAAAGTAAAGTGAAGTGGCTAAGTGATCTGGAAATCTGAGACACGACTGCAGTTTTCTAGGATTCCTGAATTCCTTCCACAAAGTCAAAAAATCAGAGTTCCTGAAAGTTTTGGCTGGGTAAAGACTGATTGAAGTGTCAGTGATTTCAGCTGTGTTTTGTATTACAAAGTTACACACGCTCTATACCATTTAAGCAAAACAATCCCAAGAAATGGAGCTGACAAGATAAAGGTCAGTAGTCAAAGATGTGGGCTCTTTAGTGAAATTTACTGCAATAGGAAAAATTACTGATTATATTTCTGTGCTCCTCTTTCTTCTTCTTCTTCTTCTTCTTCTTTTTAATAAAGTAAAATGTTCTGGTACAAAGACATTCCTTTGCCATGTTGCTAGGTGTGATTTGGCATAGACCTGAGCTAACTGGCTTTCTAACCACTCATCAGCTCAGGGAAACGGAGCTATTTCTGCAAACATTTTACTTTCAAGTGACATTTTTTTCTTCTAAGAAAACATGTTGTATTGAAAAATATCTGATAAACTCTGATGAGTGATGTTGATCCACAAATAACTATAGAGATATCACTTCATGTTGACTTGCATAAATATTGACTGTCAGTGTAATGAAAAATTCTAGTTTTTAGTATGCATTTGTAATGATATTTGATTGATTTCTACAGGTTCTTTAGAATTTCTCCTGCACATTTCAAATTGTATTCTGTTTTCTGTGTGGAGAAGCAATGTATTTTCTCCAGTAAAAGAGGATGCCCTTTGCAAAAGATCCATTTTCACTTCTCGAGGTAAGGCGAATAAGTGTACTGTTTAATTATTTAGGAAGTGAAAGCTAATGGACTTCCTATAATGTGGGTTCTTATAATTTCCTAGAGCATCCTTCTCTGTATACCTGTGTGTGGTTCATCTCTGTCCTCATAATTCAAGTCTCATGACCAATTGCATGAACATTTGGGAAACAAAATGCAACGTTTTAAAGAAATTTCTTTGTACCAGGATATCATTCACTTCATTAAAAAAATAAATAAATTAAAGAGAAGCACAGAAATATAATCAGTAATTTTTTCTGTTGCAGTAAACTTCACTAAAGGGCTCACATCTTTGACTATTGACCTTTATCCTGTCATCTCTGTTTCTTGGGATTGTTTTGCTTAAATGGAGTAGAGCATGTGTAACTCTGCAATACAAAACAGCTGAAATCGCTGACACTTCAATCAGTCTTTATTGTGCTGAACTCGCGGTAGGATATCCCTTACTTAAACTGTAGTGTCACAATAAAGCAGAGTTGATTTCAGCATAAGAAGGAATGGCAATTTTGTGCAAGTATATAAATGTCAGTGCAAACAAAGGGCAATATGCAAACAAACTTGCTCTTGGCAAAATTTGTTTTAATTTTCAAACGTAATAAAATAGAGTAGATGAAAAGAAACATGGAAAAGAAGCAAGATTAACTAGTCTTGTCACCTCCTGGTTGAAGTCTTCAAAGTCCTGCTGTTCAGAGCATTGAGATCAGTTACCTGAAAAGTGAGAATACTGCAGCAGAGCTTATGTTGAGTTAAGCTTTCTCAAGGCATTTAGAAAACATATTTAATCCTAAATGCTCCTGATCCAAATGTTACACAATTGAGTGCAGATCTGTGATGTGAAAACAGTATGCTGGCTTCCATCCACAAAAGAAATTAATGTTCAAACAAATCACAGTGCATGTTACAAAAGTAAGTAGCAGATGACATTAAAGCACTCCACAAATGTACGTGATCAAATAATTTCAGAGGAAGCCTGCAAGCACCTCAAAAACCGCTAAATTAGCAGCATAATAGAAAAATATACAATGAAGGTAGAAAGAAAAATGTGAACGTAGTCACAGTCCAAAAATGGCAAAATTCAAATAGTATAAACAGGGAGAGAGGGCTCAACAAGGAGCTCAGTGGATTATTCTCAGATTACTTTTAAATCTGTGTTCAAATCCTCATTTTTACTGCAACTGAAATGAGCAACTGATGACGTGAAATTTGTCTGGGATAGAAAGTAATCCATGTGCTAAAGATTTCAAGAGTCAGAAGAGGCTCTTCATGTTTCTAGGTGACTTACAGCAGTCAGGATCTACATCCACGTGCAGGCCCAGATTCTCCATTTGTCTTTTGACATATAATCTCACCCCAGTAGATAGGCAAACCTGACCATTTTTATTTACTTACAGCATATATGTGTGAGAAAAAATACATAAGAACTGAAAATTCTTTTCACATAACCTGGACGATAGTACAGGGTCTGTAGGGATGTTGAATTTAAAGTTTAAAGGGTGATCCAAGGTGTGATATTTATATGCAGTTCCTCAGGTGAAAATGGCCGCTGTGTCAGTGAAGCATGAAGCGAATGCATACACACACATATCCATGGATACACAGTCTCCAGACTTTCAGTGCAACTGTGGATTAAGAGCTCCTCATCTCTGAAATGAATGCACATCCAGCCTGCCAAGTGGAGCTGCTGCTGCTGTGGATAGGCAGTGATCACACATGGGAGGCCCAGTCCATGTTATGGGATGCATCTCAGCCCTGGGGCCATTCCCATCGGAACTGCACTGGCATCCTCACTGCTCACAGGCAGAAGTGTCTTACAGCCTACAGCTCATTCCAAGACGTGATACCTCTCTTCCAGCCAAACATATTTCCATTTCACCACACCACTTCATCAGGGTGAGACTCACTCTCTTCCAGGGAGATGCTACAATTTTCTGGGTGCATTATCCTGACCAACCCAAGTGACGGAGTTGCTTCAAGTGCTGTGGTGCATCAGCCACAGCGCACACAGGAGAGCTGGTGGGCTGTTGGCTTGGTGGCTTCTGCGGTGCGTGCCCTGCACACCACTTCTGGCCTGAGCAGAGCCTCCCTGAGCCAGACTCAGGCCACTCCTTCCTCCCTTCCCTGCTTCTGGACAAATAAGCATAACACTCCCTGAGCATTGTACAGGCCTCCAGATATATTTGCCTCAGGGGATTTCCTGACCCTGATGTCGTTTGCCTGTAACTCCCAGTAGATCTAATCTCCAGTGGCTTTTCTCATATGTGTCCTTGGAATCATGTCAAATTTTGCATCCACAGACTTGTTCATGTCCTTAGCAGTGTGGCTGTTGTGATTTGACCCTCAGCTGTGACTGCTTCTTTTGATTTGTCTTCTCCTGACATTTTTCTGTGACCTAGCATAGGTTAGAAGCTGTAACAGGAAAGGCATAATTAAACAGAAAGCTTACATGTACTGACAAGGAGTGGTGGAAGTACCGAATCCTTCATAACAGCTATACGAGGCCAAGAGGTACAAGATCATGTAACCTCAGCTGAATTTGGCTTAATATTTGATAGAGTCTATTCAAAGCAGTGTAATAAACTCAGAACATCTGCTTTTCATTGTCACTATTAATGTGGGTTTTATATGTGACTGGCTCATTAAAAAAAAAGATTCTGCTCTAAGGTGTTGTTTGTTCAGCATTGAGCTGATGCACATGCCAGCTTTTCTACCCCCTGCTACAACAAGAGCCTGACTCCTTTGCAATGTAGTATTTGGAACTTAAACAATATTTGCTTATAATTGCTCACCCAACTGTCAGTGTTTCCTAGCATCTTAAAAGTTACACAATTTCAGGGTTTTCTGTTGTCTGTAAAAATTATGCAAGTGCATGGTTCTTTTTCATCTTTTTTGCTACATTAATTGAGTCAATCATTACGTGGTTATTATTTCTTTTCAATTTGCTTTCAAAAGTTCTTTGCTTCTTCTTTCAGGAAGAATTTCTTCACTGAAAGGGTTGTCAAGCATTGAAACAGACTGCCAAGGGAAGTGATGGAGTCACATCATCCATGGAAGTGTTCAAGAAATGACTGGAAAAGAGCAAAAAGTGCTACAGTTTTGCTGAAAACACAGTGTTCAAAGGCTGGACTTGGTGATCTTGGAGAACTTTTGGAACCTTAATGATTCTATGATTCTATTCTATGATCCCTGTCTCTTTTCTTGAACTCTTATCCCAAATCATACCGGGGTCAATATTTTTTCTCCTTCTCATCAGTAAGCTTTATCTTCAGCATTCAGCCTGGCCTCCCTTATCAGCTTTCATGTCAAACAATGGTGTAGATGCCTGATAAAACCAGGGGACTTCATGTTTCTAAAGTGAAGCTAGTTCTTAAATCAACTATTTGTGGGTGCCATTCCCATTCCTCCCCTTTCGCAGAGGCAGACTTGCTGTTGCCTTCTCTGAATGTTTCACACCTGCCGCCCCTGCTCTCTCCTTCCCCCATCAGTACTTCCCTTGTACCTCTCTGGTGGTCTTGGCACGATATCAGTTCGTGTGCAAGTAAAAATAAGCAAGCTATGTGACACAAGAGACTCATGGCCGTATGTCAATTTTATTTTGTTGTTTGCTTTCCTATTCTTTAAGAGGGAAAGGGAGTCAGAATTACCCTAGCCAGGAATGTGAAGTTAAAAAAGCACATGCTTTGCAGAGGGACATAGCTATTCCTCTGTAGTTTATGGCTTTGCCGTTGCTCTAGAAGCACTCTGGCACCACAGCCTTCTCCTGTTCATGTCCCTTGTTCCATATCTGCATACTTTAAGCCTTTCAGCACACATCATGTGTGAATTACCAATCTAGCAGCAGAGGTTCACAGAAGGGACAGTGTATCTTAGCAAAACTTCTCTCTTTATTCCCTCTTGTAAGAAACATAGCTAAATCCTATCCGATATCCCTTTCAACATGGCATGCATACCACACAGAGAAAGCTAGGCCATTCCGTGGGTGAAGAGGATTTTATGGAACAGAGCTGGATAATTCTTCCCAATCAGTAAGAGTAACAAGATGAAAAAAATGAAGTCCCATTTAAGTGATCTGTGGGGAGGAAAAGAATGAGTCAACATTGACAATGTATTCATCTAAATGAGGACAAATATTTATACCAAACAAAATTAACATATCAGAAAATGCAAGAGAGGCATATAATTAACAAAAGGCAAGGGAATTGGCATAACACTGATAAATTCTTCATTAATAAAATAACTGTTTTAAAATGTCAAAATGAGTATATTTTATTCATAAATTGTGTAGAATTTAGCACACTAATTAAAGACATAGACTCCATAGATATTTACATGGCAATTAAATCCACAATGCCAGTGACCCAGCCAAATTAATGTTGGCCCAACTTAAAAGTAGACAGTATAAATAAATAATTCACACCATCACTAGAGTCTTTGCTTAACCAAACAGCTCAGTGCAGAAAATTCTAGGAATCATGAATGACTTTGATTTGCATTTAAAAAACACAACAAAAAAAAATACAAAATAAAACACTCAAATGTTTTATTAGAGAGTCAGATTCCAATCTAAGTTATATCAACAGTGATGGGAAGAACGCAAACACAGCAGGTGATAAGAGTCCAGCTGTCTTTTTAAAGCAACTAAATTTGCTTTACAGATTCTTAGGCAGCAGAAGGTCTGTGCTTACAGTTCTGTACAAGAGTTCTCCAGATCCTCAGGCACTGTCATTGGTTTTGACTGGGCCATTTATCACATAAGAATTATCAGGCTTGTGCCTTACTCTGATTTTTTTTCCTGGGAAGAAAGGGAAAAATCACAAGCAGCATGCTAAGAACAAAGACCATCAAGAGAGAGGAACAGGCACATTTCAAATTACCATTTGATGGTGTGTGTTCATGTGGTGGCATGTGGAGTTCCCTCTTCCCAGGAATTCAAAATTTGACTGTCGGCAAGGAACAGCAACATGCAAAGGAGCTGTATAAAAGTATCTTGATCACAGCTTCCTTGAAAGTAAAATCCTACAAGGAGATAATCACCCTGGCAATGTTCCTGGAGTATCAGCCACTTGCTTTTAGAGTTGGGTGCAAAGTAGGGCACTACTTCATCCTTGGTCAGGTTGAGAAAGAAGGGAACAGTGTTAGCTGAAACCTTGGCATGGCCTGTGCACCCAAAGGTAGAACTGCTGCATGCTGATGCTCTGTATCTGCCTATGTTTAATAAGAAACTCGGGCAGAATCACTAGCAGATGAGACTGACTAACCAAAGGAAGCATATAAACAGAAATGCTCTGCCAAACACAGGTCCCAGAGCCAGGTCAGGATGAGTTCAAGCTGATATAGAAAAGGCAGGGCCTGGAATGACGCTTGTGTTATACTCTTCCCATTACAGCATCCTGTCTTGCTCCTTCCTGGTGCCTGATGTAAACCATAACCCACAGGAAACACGCTACAAAAGAGGGAAGAAAAGAACCCTAAAACTGAATTAAAAAATCAGCTTTAATATATGCTGTGGTCTGCTTGCATAGAGGTGACTAACTTTCGTAACTATTAGGGATAAACATACTGACAGTGTAAAGCATGCAATTCATTCTCAGAACATCTCCCACCTCAAAACAGGTCTCAAAATGAAATTTAATCATCATGCAGATTATCTGCACAGAAGTGAATCTTACCACCATATCTATTCAATACCTGATTCAAAAATTGGACTATAAAATATTGATGAAGTGTTTATAATTTTCACAGGTCAAAAAGGCTGCAGGGGACCATGAAGCAGGTCCAGTTTTCTTTGAGCATCAGGGTTTTTTCCCTAGTTATGTCCCATGTGAGGCACACAGTGTTGTTTTGTACGCCATACAGAACAGACCACCAACATCTTATGGCTCAGGGTTACTGGAATGTAGCTTTTTTAAATTTTTGCAATTACTTACAGGACTTAATAATGCAAAATCCATCTGAAGTAATGATTCTCCTAAAACACTGGATATTATCCTAGATCCTTCTATTCCAGGAAGATATTGATAGGTATGAAGATGTTCAGAGAAAAGTAACAGATGTGTTTAAGGCACTGGAGGGACTGATTTATGGAAGGAAATTGCCAGAAATAAAAATGAACATTATATTGAAGCTTTGACCAACCCAGAATGAAATGGGAGGCTGATAGGACAACAACGTGTGGGGTTTTTGAAAGGTGCAAGTTTCATTTATGGAAACGAATTTGTATGCAGTTCATCCAAGGGCTAAGGTAGTAGGATGTAAAGTTGTGGGTAGAAGAATCAGGAAAAAAAAAAGGAATACAAACGATTAGTCAGCAGAGTTGCACCCCATGAGAAGACACTGAATTATTTTAAACAAGCTTTGGTAATACACTGGGGGCTGTACCATAAGGGAAAAGCCCTACATAATCAGGGAGAGAGATTTAGTCATGTTTTCTCTTTCTAATTTCAGCACCTCAGTGACTCAGCACCTCAGCTCATAATTTCTGCTGTCGCAATTATCCTTTTCTTTTGCTTTTTCAGTATTTTTTTTTTTTTACTCACACGTGCCACTCAGCCAATAGTTACAATAATATCATAAATTATTCAGCAAATGGCTTCACATCTCCTACACATAAATGGCCTATCTGCATGCCAGTTATCTGTCATAACAGACCCTTGACCATGAAGAGTTATACCAAGTCTCTGGGGAGAGTGCCTGCAGTCAGATCCACCTCTTCCCATCCAAGCTCTCCTCTGCAAGTTTGATTATTTGAGGTTAGCTCAGCTTCTGAGCCCACACCATTGGAATGCTGGGTGTGCTTGGTTTGGGTTCCTCCTTCAGGACTGGCACTTCTGGCCATAATTCAGTATAGAGGGCATGTCAATAAATCATAATATATCAGTCTGGTACTGAATTTGTTCCATAATAAGTTCTTCCTGATACAACTCTACTGATCTTGTCTCAGTCTTTCTTGGGTTTCAATACTTTAGCTGCATGATTGAAAGCTCTCATTTTTGGGGCAGAATTTCCAGAATAGGAAAGTGATCTTGATATTGGCTCCTTCTCTGCTTTCAAGCCATTGCTGCATGCAATTTTTCTTGTAATGTATTTTTCCAGTAATGGATTCAAGCAAACATCACTTCAGCCAAGGTCATAATTTTGGACTGAGCAAGGTAACAGATCTGTTTATACGTAATTCCAACGAAAGCTCTTACAAAGACAGCAGTTTCTGGTAAGTATTAGCAGAGCCAGTTGCGACCTGATCTTGCAAGCTCATCCAGACTCTATGACTTTGTCTGGAGTTTTTGATACACGAGGGAATATTTCACTTCACAGTCCCAGTTAAAATGAGGATCCAGTTCCTGAATGGATATTTTGAACATTCTTCCACGAGTAAAACATCAGTAACAGTTTCAAACTCAATTCTTTATATAAGCTTTATAAAAGCACTTTAGAGAATAAATTAATATCATTGCCTCTATATCCCCTTAAGAATTCCACTTCTTGTCCTGAATGAAAGACCAGTGGTATTTTTTTCCTTCATCACACATACTTTTTAATGTGTCCCTAAAGACCTCCAACAAAACTCATCTCCAGGAAATCTATTCTGTCATTTTAGTACTCTCAATTTTAAAACTTTCCTAAATTACAGCTAACCCGAATATTTCTGGTCATAATGTAAGCCTGTCACTGCTTGTCTGCCTTGCTGGGGGCTTTGAAGAGTCAGCCATGCCTTTACTCTCTGCTACAATCAGAACTCATTCAATCTGCTGCCAGAGATTGTGCTTTTCTATATTTTTTTTATGAACTCCACTGCATTCCTTTTTATTGATCCCTACATTTCTTGAGGTGTTCTGCCCAAAACTGGACAGATGTTCTAATATTCAGCTGAAGCTTTATGGAATTCTGAATAGAGGTCAAAGTCTATTTCACTTATTCCTATTCATACCTTCTGAAACAGCATTGAACTTTTTAAAAAATAGCATGAAAATACTGACTTCCGTTGAGCATTAAGATCCCCAGATCTGTTCTGTAGAAATGCTACCTGTAGTGTTATTTTTGAGCCTGAGTTTATTCATGGTGATGATTCTTGTCCAGGTACTTTCTACTTGTCCCTACTGAATTACAGTCTCCTTTTATAACTCCAGTTCTATCCCCCTTCTAGGGCATTCCAGATTTATCCTGTCTTCCGACACACTTGCAGGTCCACATAGTTTGGTCATCATCTCCAGATTTTAATAATCATCCTGGTTTTTTTTCATCCTAATAGTCATTGATGAAAATACTAAGTATCCCTGCATCACAGACAAACACTTGTAAAACTCCAGAAGTGCAGCGTAACTTGTCCAAAAAACACTTATGTTTTCTCTCCAAACACCAGCTTTATTTCCTACCAGGTTTATTACTCCCCTGTGATAAGTTCATCCATTCCATACTCCCCTAGCTTGTTCATGTGGTCTTCCTGTGATACCCCACAAAAAAATGTGTTAAAATTAAATTATATGATGTGTATACTTTTCCCTAACCACAAAGGAAAACTATTCTATCATCTTCCTGAAATGAATGAGCTGTTTGGTATGGTTTCTCTCTGACAAATACCTACTGGCTGTTGGCCCATCTTCTTGTTTTCTTTCATGCATTTACAGCGAGGTTGTGGGCTAATTTCTTTCAATAATTTCCCTTCCTTCCCTTTCTATAGTTTTAGATGCTTTGTTTGCCCTTCTACTGTCATTTGCATATATTGTTTTCTGTGAATCATTCCTTCCTACAATCTCTTTTGTGAGTTCCTTTATATTGTTTTTGTCAGAAGCTGTGATGTGTTGCATCTAGACAAGCAGAGACATTGTATAACTTAGAGCATGTTCTGTGTTGGATCAATTTCTGCATGATTTTGAATAAGTAACCTTAATGGAGAAGGCATCACAAAGCTGATTTACCAGGATCATTCTGATTTTCCTGATATTTTTATACACTGGCTGAAACTGAAGCATTTAAAAATAATGATCTTTTAAGCCACAAGCATAATACTTCCAGATTATGCTCAAGCATAGCTAAGACTCTCTGAGTATTCTGGTATATCTTGGTTCTTTCAGCATCTGAAACAAAGAAGGCAATGATTGTTTCCAGGAAAATGTAGAACCTATATTAAAGAAAACTTTCTGCAATATTTTGCCTCCAATAGTTCACTAATTTCTAGGGAGGAAATAAAAAATCCAGTAAATTGTAATCAAGTGCTGTCCTTTTGACAATGAAAGTTGTCATTTCACCCCCAATGCTACTTTTATAGTTTCAAAACTTGTTCTTGGCCACATTTCAAGTATTTATAGCTCTCATATAATGTGTCTCAAGCAAATAGCCAGTCTTGCCAACTCTTGCACATGTGCTAAACTCTGCTATGTGAGGTAGTTAAGCATGGGAGTGTTAGCAACAGCAGAGCCCCAACATAAGAAGACTACAACTTAAATCACACTGACAGACCAAAGCAACTGCTGCATGTTTCACAGACACATGTGGAGATCTGTGCACGACTGGAACCTTTACAAGGTGAGAAGAAAGGGAGATAATGCAAGACCACGTGGAAGAAGTCCAGCATAAAGTTGGGACACTGGATAAAGTGACTTGACAAATCGGTTCATGCAGTCTGTACTTATGTTGCTGTATATTTTCCCTTTTTTTCAATGGTCTAAAGTAAGCTTGTCCTCTTTCAGCATCATGAGGCACTCAGAGAAGAGCAAGCTCCATTTCTCATAAGCCACTGAGGATTTTGGAACTGACATTCAGGAGAGTCAGATCTCTGAAACAGAGAAAAAGAATAAATAAATGCATTTTTCTTTCTTATACATTTGTGACATTTCAAAATGGAAGCCTTTTCAGCATTCTTGGTAGTTAAAAGAAAGGAAAACAAGTAAATGGTGGCAATTTGCTTCCTGTTGATCTGGGGTGAGTTTGAGAAAGGGTAGCTGGCTGTCTCATCTCCATGGGCTTGAGGAAAGTGGGGCTGGGTGTCTGGACTGTCCCTGTCTCAGAGGTCTCAGTGGTGAAGTTACTGCTGCCTTCAGCACTGAAGAATCAGGTCTGCATGGCTGACTGTGCCTCCATCGTTCATGGGGATCGAATCCTTCCTGGCAAACACATTGTGCAGTTCACCACTCCGTTAACCTTGCCACGGCCCCTGGCTGTGCCCTTGTTCATCGATCCGTTCTGTGGAGCATTTTCTCCAAACAGCTGCTGTCCTCTCTTGGGACGTGGTGTTGCTTGGCCTGAGCATTGTGTGGAGGGTGGGCACATCATCCTCTTTTGGCCTGGAGGTGTGTAAGCAATTTAGCACAATGCACTGGTTTACTTCATGGCTGCCCAGCTCAGCGGCAGGCGAGACTCTGCATACCTGCTTTGGACCTCACTTTTCTGCTCCTCTACTCACCCGCACTGTTCCCTGTGTTTCCTGTGTCACCCACCTCGTTC
This sequence comes from Melanocharis versteri, assembly GCA_013397845.1. NCBI lineage: Eukaryota > Metazoa > Chordata > Aves > Passeriformes > Melanocharitidae > Melanocharis > Melanocharis versteri. Next base: position 385,715 of record VZTG01008543.1, on the reverse strand, counting down.
CCTGCTGCCACCATGTCCCCTACCCTGCACCTTTGTGTGCTTGGCTGCCACAGAGCTGTCTCCCTACCTCCCTGCAGCCCTTGTCACAGCCTCTCCTGCCTCCTGCTCGTGGGCAGCCTTGTCTGAGATCACGGGCACGCAGCACGGCCGCTGCAGGCTGCGAGCAGAGCAGCTATCCCCAGCCAGCCAGGCTGAGCAAGAGCCTCCAAGGCAGCCTGAGACATATCTGCTCCTGACTGCCTGTCGGGCTGGGAGACATGCTGCCACTCAGCTGCTAGCGCACAATCTCCAGACCAGATGTTCTGCGGGTCTGCTTTGATTTGGTCTGAGCTGTGGTGCAAGCTTTATTTTTGGGTCTATTTTTCAGGTGCTTCCTCGTCCAGCGCTGTGATTTTTATACACCAGTTTCTGTTTTAACCCTTAATGTACCACTGACTGTTCTGCACGTACACCGAAGACTCATGCAAATACTCTTGCCACACCATTTTCCTGCATGCTGCTGCTTTCCTTTCTGTTAGTTTAATGTCAGTGTACAGTGAATTTCGATTTACTTTCAAACCATGTCAGAGCAAAAGCAATTCCTGCAAATTTTTAAAGGCACCTTAGTTATATAGAAGACTCAGCCTCCCTCAGATGCCCAAGGACTTGAGTGAATTTAGATGAGAAAAAGGAGATAGCTGCTTAAGGCCAAAAATCTTCAAGATGTGTAAATAACTTTAGACTAGACTGAAAAAGGGTTTTTTAAATCCATACCTCACATCATCTACAAGAGTTCCAGTAGATATTTTTAATCCCACTAGGCATTCATTTTTGGGTATCAACCTTAATTTACAAACACTTCAGTTTCAAATGATCCCAGGATACTTCTGAAAATGTTTTCCCTTACACTTTTTTTTACCCAGTGTTTGAGGCATAACTTTTTTTCCCCCCAGTTTGTGGCCTCTACAGATGTTTAATATTTCTTTGGTGGTAGAAGACTGACAAGTCTGATAACAGCAGGTTCAAACCTAGTTATTAAATGTTAACCTCTTGAGGTTAAACAATCTCTTGTGATATCATTAAAAATGCCCCAGGAATCCTGATGTACCCTCCTCATATTTGCATCGCTCGTTTAAGGAGAAAAATATTGCAGTTCTTCCCACTCCAGACACATTGTGCTGACCAGTCAGACCAGAAGTCTCTGTGCCATTAATTCATTTTTTTTCCTGTCCTGACAGTATCTCCTGCCAGAAAAACTCCCCAAACCATCTGTAGTTTGCAGGGATTTGAAGGCATAAGAGTCCAGGAAGGCCTATTGTGAAACACAGTAAAGCAACCTCCCTTTACCAACACTTAGTTCAGAAAATTAAGGCCACTTTCAATCCTTCTGCCAACAATCCCATACCAAGGTGTGCTCCATCCTTGAACAGTTAACCCCCCCAGAGACTGTGGAAGTGCTGCACCCTGCAATGTCAAGAGGCATTACAGCTGCTTGGTCTTTATGACTCCAGAGCCATTTATCGATGTCCCTGTGTTCGGATTTGTGTGTCTCACTCAGATAGGAACAATTTCGCTTATTACTCACCCTCCCCAAAATGACACATCTATAGACTGACATTTAATGGTACATTCACCCAGAAGAACAGATGAGACGTCCAAAGCAGTTAAAGGAAGAGACATTTTCATTTCTAATAGCAGTCAGGATATTGGGAACGGATGACGCATCCATCAGCTAAGTCAAACTGCTGGATTTTCCTGTTGCGGTATAGACTTCTATTATAGCCTCATTGATAGTGTTCAGTAATCTCTCAATGAAGTGCACTGTACACAGTAATTGACGTGTAACCTTTCTTCAGGACAAAAATGAAGTCCATGAATAAAATCTGGCTGTGTAGGACTGCACACCAAGGTCTGCGCTACAATTCCACTATCTCTCATTTCTCTAGTGCATGCAAAGAGAGAACGTCTGCAACTTCTTGGCAGGAAGGTTTTGTGACTAAGATGTTCTTTTCATGAAGGCAAGAAGCATCTGAGTTTAAAAAATTAACTCTTGCCCTTATGTAAGGGTCTCTCAATGCACTGGCATCCTGTGTAGTGCTTTGGTTTGCGCTGGGTTCCTTTCCTACCACACAGTAGGGTCACTGCCCTCCTTCTCCCATCACGGCATCATGCCAGAGCCAAGGCAAAGGAGGAAGGCCACATTTCCATGCCTAAATACATGGTGGTGTTAGTGGAACCTTTGTGAGCATTTTGGGCCTAGCCTGTTTATTCTCACTCACCTTGCTCCTGTACTAAGCATGTAGAGCACACATTGTCTGCTTTGAATCTGCAGGACCTGAATTAGCCTTGATATGCTGCAAAGATTGGCTTGAATACCTTCCCTGGGATTTTCTCATTGTTCCTTTTTTAATCAGGGATGGCTTTTGTCTGTTTTTCACTCAAAAAGAGTGTTCTAAACTGCAGATATCATAGCTGAGAAGAGGACTGTCACAGAAACACGCTTTTTGACCAAATGTTTGTAAGATTGGAAGTCGGCGCAAAAAGTACAGAAGTGTTGTTTGGCTGTCTGACAGAGAAACTGATCACTTTTTACTGTTGCTGCAAAATTGCCATATAAGGTTACTTTAAAGTTGTGTACTACATCTAACTTTCTCTTTAGATAACCAAGGCATAGGGAGAGGAAAGCTAGGGGGTGGAGAGACCGCACCAAGGCTGTCTGTAATAACATGTTTGATGGTGTTTACCTTTTGCTTTTGAAAGAGGAATGAAGTACCTTCTCTTTAGAGAGAGGCAAGAAAACACTTCTTTCTAAAGTACCTGGGGCCAGGATCAACTTCTGTTCACAGACACCGATACACCATTTCCCTTGTCTTCAGCAGGAGCTGCTCATGCATCTGAAGAGAGCCCCTAGGCTCTACAAGTTTGATAACTTCCCAGCCAAGGAGTGCATGTTTCTCCCTTCCCAGTTTTTATCATTCACTCACTATCCTCCAGGCACATCCTTTGTTAAACTGAAAGCCTTGAGAGAAAGCACCCGTCTCTCCAAGCCCCTGCTCATGTGTGTAAAAGGCAATTATGGTTCTTCCATGTGGAAGATTTTAATAGACATCTTCTGCCTACAGTTTGATTTGTACACTTTGCCTAGCTTACCTGAGAAGCCCAGAAACAGAGAGTGCACAGCTGTGATTGCATTCCTGCATGGGTCTGTGCATGGGGGTCAGCACACTGTGGAGCAGCGTCCATGCTCAGCACTGTAAGTGTCTGATTTCTAAGGGACCTTTTCCCTTCCTTTGCCCTTGGAGCTGTCTGTTACCTAAACTCTGAATAGCCATTAGTGACAGCCAGACCCTTGAATTTTCAGTAAGGCAGTACGGTGTTTCTCTCAGTTGACAGCTTTAAAGGCTTCTTGCAAGTCAAGGGTCTTTCTGCCAGAACCACTTGTGTGAAGGGTGGGATCAGCTGAGAGGCTGAGGGCTTTCTCTACAACAAAGCCCCAGAATTACCTGACATTAACGTAGCACTGGAGTTTTGCCTGTGACCACAGGTACAAGTACACCTCTTTTGACGGTGCTGCAGTTTGTCACCTACCCTACAGCTGTGCCATGTGAAATGTTCCTCTGTTTAACCCTTCTGCCAGTTTGTAATGTGGGAACTGCTCTTTAAGCTCCCAGCATGATAAGTCCTTCACTACAGGCCATCCTGTCTATCCTCCTTGAATACAAGAGAGAAAAATTATGATTTTCACGACTGAGAGTTAAGAGCTGTAAATCATGAATGAAGCCACACATAAATCTCAGGAAGCACCAAGATTTAAGATACACCTTAGCTTTGCCTTTGTTGTCTTTCTTAAAAGGTTTCCTGCTCAATCTTCTGCACATCTCAGACTCGGAGGGGTAGAATTCTCCCTGTGCACCTACAAGGCCCCTAGTTTGGACATCACAGAGCCCACAGGTGCTGGAGATGTCTGGATGTGATTAACAACATGGGTGCTGCTTTTCCAAGTTTCTCAACACAAAGCATTCATTGTGGCACTTATGCTATATATCCTTAGGTGTAGAATGAGCCTGTACAAGTCCATACTGCTCTGGGATTGAAGGCATTGACTAGTTTTTCAGTCTTACCACAATAATGTGTGTTTCAGTATTCTTTAATGCCTTCAAAATTTTTGTCATCATTTCCTAGATGGGGGATCTTTTCTGCTTCACTTGTTATCCACATGACAGTAAAATAAATAGTCCGTTGGAAGTACACAAAGAAATTTTAGACTTAAAAGTTGGAATGCAGGGGGTTTTTTTCTTCAAGGGAACACTTGAATTTTGTCTTAGGAGATGGGAGGTTTTGCCAATTTCTTGTTCATATTCAAAAGGTATGAAGTCTGTGTAATACATGAAAAATGCAAGTATCCATGTAGCTAGGAAATGCAAGCCGAGAGTCATAGATAAGAATACGAATAAGGATCCCAGTAAAATGTTTCCATGTTGTTTAAACTCTGGCATTAAGTTACTTCTAGTGAAAGATGCTGCAAACTGAAGTTTTCCAAATTTTGGAAGAAATAGACACAACACAGTCAGTGACAAAATAAACCTCCCACAGATTTTTCTTCAGGCTGTCTTCACCAGCTGTAAAAAAGTAAAAAGACATGGAGATGAAAATCCTGTTAGCCCATCAAGGCCCTTTCCTACCACTTCTGACAGTACTGGCAACTGTGATTCTGGATCCAAAAAGCTGAAGAAAACATCTCTTGCATGTTGGCTTATTAACAACCACCATTAACACTTACCAACATCCCATCTACTGCAGAATCCAGAATGAGAGCATGGTCATGTGTAAATGTGTTCAATAAAGATGCAGCAAATCAGGCACTTTTTTTTTTCCAGTGAACATTTTGTCAAGGATGATTACAGATCTGCCTCAGACACAAAGGTCTATAGACTAAGCATGGCAAAGACTCCACTCCAAATATTTTCATATTTGTTCCAAAGAAATCCATTTGGGGTACTTAATAGCAGACAGCATTAGAGTGTTCACTGAAAGTTACACCACTTAAAAATAAATACCCAATCCATTAGCTTTGAGGGACGTTTATCCGTAACCCAGGGAAGCTGGAAGTTGCTTAGGGCCTAACACAGGAACAAGGATTTTCTTTAGGAAGTCATCCCATGAGTAATATGACAGTGAATCTTTTTATTATTCTTAGATATGACTAAATCCTTTCCATAGGCCTTTTTTCTTTTCTTGCCTCAGTATTGCTAAGGTCAGCAAATATAGGAATTTTCCCTTTTATCAGTCTGACAGTTATCATCTTTTTTATTTCCTCCTAGTTCCTCTATTACAAGCTAAAGCCAAAAAAAGGGAGCTTCTGACCTTTGTAGAGCCATTCAGTATTTTGTATGGTCCTATCTGCATGGCTGCAAGGGCTAACAAAAGCCTATTTAAAAATATTTATTTTTCATTGCTGTAAAGGAAAACATCAGTCACACTCAACATGGATATTCCATGGAACAGTGATTCTGGTGGAACATGGGTGTCAACTGGAAGAAGCTCAATGAGTTTCTTGCTCTATATTAATTTATTTGAATGCTGCTAGAAGAGCATTATCAGTATCATGTGCCTGAAAAAGGTCTATTTAGCTTGAACTTCATTTCTAGAGGTGTAGGAAAGAGTTGTCCCTTTAATCGGTTGATGTCCAGCCATGGTTTTCATGTATTGTCAGCATGCCCTGTTCTGCAAGTATTTTTTTGAAAGACACACCCTCAGCTGTAGTATTTGCCCATTCCTCTGAAGTATGACATTCTTAGGAAAAAAAAAATTACTTCAAAAATATTAGAGGACCCCCAGCTGGAATATATGATAAAAAAGGTTCTGCAAAGATAATATATCCATTAATACTGTCCCAGATTGATCCCTCTAGAAGCTATTTTTCTTCCAAGTTTTGTTTTTAAATTTCTCTCAGCTTTCTCGAGAACCATTTACTCATCTGTCTCTCACCAAAAAACATCATACACTCAGTGTCTACCAGTGCCAATGACTTTCAGAAGCCGTCGTCTTGTGGGTGCCATGAAATATTCACTAGACAGCTCAAGCAAGTTTCCAAATATAAATAACTGTCTGTGGATTGTTTCCAGAGGCAGATGGGGCACAAATCAAAATTCATATGAATCTTATTTTAAAAAAAATTAGCCCTATAACAAAAGAGCTTGTTTGGATGACTTACAGAATAGATAAAGGAAGTTATCACTGCAAATGAAGTACTTATTAAATTAAATATTTTTCAATTATTAAAAGAAACCCATGTTAATCTACTAGGGAAAAGTTATGTGCTAAGGCACCAATGACATTGATTTATGCATAATTGGGTATAAAAGAGCAAAATAACATTGAGCTTTCAAATGTGAAAATGTATCTTAAGAACAAACTGCAGGTTTCTTGGACATTTTTACAGACTAACAATAGTCAGCACCCTTACATTTTATCTTTAAATCATAATATCAAAGGATGAAGTCTACTTCCTCGAGCTTCAGGAATCCAAAAACATGGCACATAGCCCACTCTTATCAAGGCAAAAAATGTGGGCACTTCCAGAGGATAATTACTGCTTGTATTTGAGACTCCTGTAACGGGGTGGAAGAAGGCAGCTGCCTTTTCTTGAGCTCAGGAATGCTGAAAGGTTACGCTGGATGACTAGGTGGCTGCACTTCTGATTCATGATGGAGTAAAGGAGAGAGGTGGTGCATCAACAAAAACACGGAAATATTCTGAGGATTGGGACATCTTAATTTTACTGTACAGGAAAGAGGTGAGAGTATCAGAAGAGGGGGAAAGGGTGGGCCCTGTGCAGTGGGAAATGGGCCTGACTTACTGGTGTTGGCCTGGGAAGCTAGGAGAGCTTGTGTTAACAAGTACCAGTTCACGATGTTCTGGTCGAAAAAGGATTACCCTTTAAGGAAATCTAATCTCTGTTTACTGGTGTATACGTTGTGTTTAGGGGAATATAGATGGCCCAGAGCCATCGAGAGCTGCACTAAATGTTGAGCTATGAACACCAGAACCAGGTAACCCCAGCTACAGTTTCTCTGGATCCCTTCTGCTCCACTCGACAACAGAAGGAGAATAGGATGGGTGGGTGTGGTGCTGTAGGCAAAGTGTGGGGTAGCTAAGACTGAAAAACTTGAATTTGTCAATCTAGTAAGTACAGCCTCCAGAATAATCCTGTACATCAGTAGGAGCATAACTGGTATCCTGCTCTCAAATAAGAACCATTTTACCATGCTTTCATAAATCTAGCCCCTTGAGAGGATATGGATACTGGGTGATGTATCTTGGATACTCGGATAATGGTACTGGGTGATAGTGGATTGTACCCAGTGTATGAAGCAAAACGTCTATCATAGGCATTTTTATCTTGTTTAAATTATGAGGGATAATACTAGGAATACAACCCCAGTTATTTATTCTCTACGCCTTTTTCCCAAAGCTTGCATTATCTAATTTCAGAGCCATTTTCACTTGCTTTTTAGTCCATACATGTTCAGGGCACATCTTTCGAAAGTAAAATCATGGACAGCACTATAAAAGCAGTTCTTGCCAGTGCAACACAAGAAAGCATCCCTGCTTCTGAGCTATTGCATCACAGTGAGGTAACCATTTTCTTCCCTTTGCCATTGAAACTGTTTGTAGCTCATACCACCAAACTCTATCCAACTGTGCAGCTTACGAGAAGGGTTATAGAATGAGCCGGCAAAAGAGAAGGATCTTTACTCATGATGAAAGTTTGGAATTAACAGAAAAGTATAAAGCATCAGAAACAGAGTTAAATTTCCCTACCCTTTGGGGCTTGGTGGTCCCAGATAGGCTTAGTGTGTGTGTCAAGGCTGAGAGACATGAAGATCTCCTCACTTCCTACCCACACCGTGCATCTTGGGCATATCCTGCCTGCAGGTGTTTGGGTGTCTGATTGGTGTGTGCCATATATCTCACAACTTCTGGTTTCCTGCGGAGGGGAGCTTTGGTCTGCAGGCAGTTGGAAGGCCACGATGCACGTGTTTCCACATCTGGATGCATGTGTTTCCACATCTGGACGCCCAGTGAAGCCAGACTGAGAGCGCTCCCAAGCTCACCAACCCTGACTGTCAGGAGGAGTCATGTCCCTTAAGGGTGCAGGGGCTGTACTTCCACGTCTGCTCCCATTCACTATTGTTCTGTGGATCCACACTGGGAAATGCATCCACTGGCACTGAGGGAGAGCTCAGGGGTGAGGCCTCAGTCAGCATCAGTGGCTGTTGTGCTAGGCATTTTCCAGATACATGAGGAAACCTTTCCCACACGGATTCTGAGTGTGTATCAGGACTCTTCTGTAGCTGTACCACTTGAAGGTAGATATCTAGTTGAAACTTTTGATTCCAAGATTAGACATCTTTTTAAGGCCATCTGTAGCCTCAGCCAAAAGGCAGCTTCATCTGGTTGACAAGGCTCTAGGTGTATGACTGATCGTTTTAGGTGGTGAGTCAAAAGTGACTGGTTTTGATGACAACTTTGTTACTTCCTAACTAGAGAAGTTGGTTCAACTTAAGTAAAACATAGTTCACATTGACCTTAAATAAACAGTAACCCAACTTCCACTGAAAGATCCCTGGAAGATGAAGACCTGCTTACTTTGCTCCTATTCTTTACATTGATTACAGTGGCCTTTGGTTAAGGCCCTGAGAGAATTTTATGTTAACACATGCATGCTAAGTACACATTTGTACAGCCAAAGGTTAGGGGGCTCATAACATGGAAAGCTGAAGCTCTTGCTTTTGTCTGAACCAAAAGGAAAGACAGTACTGGTGGATTTTAGCTCTAGTTCTGGAGAGTCTGGCTGCAGAGCACAAAAACCCTCCCCAGGCTGAACTGTACATAGCTCATCCACCTACAGTAAGCTGGTGAAGGGTTTGTGCTGTTTTTCTTAAGCAGGTAAGTGCTGGCTGTGCCCTCGTCTGCCTGTGGGAACTCTCTTTGCTGGTGCATGCCAAGTAACTCAAACTGGCTATTTTTGCTGCCAGCAGTAGCAGCCTTGCTGATGGTTACCTCAGCTGGTGTGAATGTTCTCAGCATCCTTGCTTAGCTTGTGAAGCCCAGGTGAAGTGCACGGTGCAAAACCTTAAGCATAATTAGCCAGCTCAGGTTAAACCTACTCAAAAGTCGGTATTACTGCCAGTTGCAGTGTAGGCAAATCCCAAGGTTTCCTGTATTATTTGTGCTCACTCCTTGGCAGTTCTCCACTGTAAAAGTGCAATGATTCCCCCCTCCCTTTTAATACAATCTTTTCTTCAGTCATGCTAATCTCCAAAGACTCTGAATCTAAAGAGCAGCCTCATTGATTTGCCAGCTAGATCAAGATAGAAGGGAGAAAAAAGGGCTGGAAGCAAATGTAGATTAGATTGAACAGCTATGCAAAGGGTGCATATATAGTCAATATTAAAATGTGAAGAGTAAGTTAATGGCATAATGTCAGCATCACTGATGGTACAGCTAGAAAGGTTAAAAATAAATAAATCCTTTCTGATTTAGTATAATCTGCTTCAACTGGGTGTTGTGTGAGCTATGAAGATTGCCCTTTGCAGAGCTCAAAAAACCTCAGACATGCTCGCGACCATCACAAAGAACAACAGTACTTTTCAGCCTGCTGGAGGAACTTGGTATCCCCAAAAGTTTCTTTCCCGTTCCTCTGATTATTTAGTACCTGCCAGCCACTAGCTTAAACGTTGGTGACTTTAGGATGAATAACCAGAAAGGGGCTATTTTTCTGGGGAGACAGGGAGAGAATGGAAGGGATTTGCCTGCATAGTTTTCCTAACCTGTTTTCCACCATCTCAGTGTTTGGGTGATATGGTGTTTATATACCCTGTTTCGACCAAAGGGAATGATAAAAGGAAAATAAAAGCATAATTCATGGATGAGAGCTAGTCTACAACCAGCCTGCACAAATATATGTCAAGACCTGTGGCTGGGGGAGTGCAGATCAACTTCTCAAATGAAATGGCTCCTCCCCCCACCAATTATGGTTAGAAAGCAGAGATCAGGGTTCCCCTAAGTGGAAATGATAAGTGCCTTATTATGCCTCAATAAAAAGACTGTTCAGGCCCAAACTCACCTATCTGTCAGTCTTTTCCAGCAGGAAAAAGTTATATATATGCATTATATACTTTTTTTGATTGGTTTTGTTTTTTTGGTTTTTTTTTTCCTTTGAAAGGGATAATTGCACCAGATTTCATCACAGTCCTCCTGTGGCGGCTTTCTTTGAAGCTGAGCAGATAAACACTGTCTTCAGGGACTTCGTCTAAACTCTTTACACACATTCGTTCAAAATGAAAATGTGAGCTGGCAGCAAGCCAGACTTCCCCTGTTTTCTCCCGCATTCTTTCTGACCCCCAAGAGACACCACGGATGTGTACACACTGCACATGGGCCTTTCCACCCAGAATTCTGATCATCTCAGAGCTGGGCTACTGCTAGAGAGAGAGAGCCGAGGCCTTCAGATAATCTCAGGATGGTTTTACATTTTATGGCTACTAAATTTATTCAGAATTCACCTGTCCTTCCCTAATTGCATGGCAACAGAAGCCCGTACATTTTAGTGCGTTCTGTACGTTGCCTTCAGAGGCAATTTGCACAGCTTCTGTTTCCTGTCGTTTGCTTTACCTGTAGAGCTCGGTATAAATCCCTGCTGCAGGTCCATTTAATTAATGTGGAAGGGTCACTGAGCAGGCAAAGGCAGGAAAACCAGGCCATCAATAAAAACTATAAAAATTCAGTAGAACTTTTGATGCCCTCTGCAAATCAGTGACATTGTTCTTTTAGATGTCAAACAAAAATGTGTTACCATTTACAAGATAAGCTTAGAGAACGGCTAAAAATCAAACAGGAATTTCTTAGCTGCCTCCTTGTCAGCTAAGAGCATCACCGAGACCGTTGTTACCAGCATATCTAGTAAGCTTGCTGCATGCAAATAGCACTTGATTTATTTCACAAGCTCCCAGATAAACCCAGTGATCATTTGAATTGCTGTTAGCCTGAAGCATACTACAGAAGCATGAGGAGTACTCAGGAAACAAAAACTCAGGGAAATATGTGTGAAATGTAATCCTGTTACCATTTGCCACATACTGAACGCATGTGTCATCAGCACAGGAAATGAATAAGCTATAGATCAGGAATATCCCCTGGACCTAGGAGACAAGCTGTGGATGATTTTTCATTGAGCTAACCTCATAATCTAGACAAGCTTTCAAAATGTGTAGACACTGCTCTCCTTATCCTGGCAATACCGCCTACATTTCTTTCCTTGCTTCATGTTTATTATTGTGCTTAATTGGCCAAAATGATTGACAAGTTTCTGCTTCAATACAAATTCTCCTGGGTCGAGGGTTGGGGCTTAGCAAGGGGATTAGAAATAGGCCATACTTGATGTTAACGGATTTCTGTCTAGTACAAAGAAAGCAAGGATGAAAACAATAATACTACATTTTTCCAGTGGAATCATTCCTGCTTCTTTTCTTCAGTTCCCAAAATTAAATATGTTCTTTATATTTCAATTTTCAGTGTGGCATCAAATCATAACCATTAATGTTTGCTGTGATGCAGTTTATAATCAGTTTATTCCTAATTTAATGGTGGACATATTGCTTTTTCCTCCACTCATATCTAGGAAACAATTTTTGCATTAAATTTTTAGTTTCTGAAGATACAACTGACATAGGCATGTGGTGCAGAAAGCAAAAAGCAGATGGGGTTGTCACCTGTGAAGAGATTGAGAACAAGCTTTATTTCCCTCAAGGAATCCTCTGTATGTATGCCGCTATCATGAAAATGTCCATTTTCTGGCTCAAAGCTTAAGCCAAAGAAGTCCCTGCCAAGCCATTACCTGCCTGTTTTGGCATTCACTGCCTGCTTTCTGTCTCAGAGCCATACATTCCTGGAGGTGGGACAGGAAGTTCACAGGTTGGGATTATCTAGGTGGCTGACAAAACCAGCACGGTGATGCTACTTCATCCTGCCATTATTTCTCCTTAGCAATTAGAGGTGTGACCTTCCCTGTATTCTTAAAGGGAAAACTCCAATGGCACTACGTGGAACAGTTGCAGTAATAAATCCACTGATGGTAAAAGTCATCCTTGAGCTGAGGGTGGCTGAACTACCTGACTCCAAGGGGCTTGAAGTGCAGAATTTAGTTATCAAAGATACCTGTATCTACTATGATCATCAGCAAAACCACTGTCCTAGTTCTTCTTCCTACTCTTTCCTGGCCCTGCTACAGGTGCATGAGTATGGAGGGGAAGGTCTGCTACTTAAAAAGATGCCCCTTCTGATATCTCATAATGACTACAAGCTCAAGCTGTCTGTTTTTACCATGTCTTTGAGAATCCTGCTCTTGTATTTGAAATTCAAGTGAAATTCTCTTTGGCCGTCTTGAGTCTGCACACATCATGTACCAAGCAGCAAGGGGTGCTCATGAAAGCTGGAATTTATTTTTGACATACAGCGCTACCCTCGCACAGAAATTTCAGAACACTCAAATATGAGTTCAAAGCCCTTTTTGAGTGTTTTGCCCTCTTTTTTTCTGAAGTTCACAGTGTCAAAATCACATACATGGCAGTGCACCCTTCCCCTTCCTCCTGGGCATCCTTCCTCTGGCTGTCACAGAGCTCCCAGACAATGATCAGCTTCCAGCTACCTTGCCCTGCAGTCCAGGCTTCCAGCTATGGATAAGAGCTCTGACCTTTATATTCAGAGCCTAAGGCGTCTCTGTAGTAATAATAGCTCTTTAGGGAAGGTAAGCTATAGGCAGGGTGATCCCTGTCTCTGCTCCACAGGTAAGCTGCAGCCTGAGTGGGAGCTCCGTGGCAGGAGCATCATCCCTCCTAAACGAGGAAGATTTAGCTGAAGAAATCCAGAGCATCCACTTCCCTTGCTGTAGTTTTCTCCTCTGCTGACTTTTTTTTCTGTGTTATCATGAAAATTGGTCATGGGGTCTACATTACTGAGACAGAACATTAGGGCAGCCAGCATTTAATCTGACTGAGGATGGCATGTATATCTGTTCTCTCTTCTTGTTTAAAGTGTGCTGAGTCATTTGTGATGAATAGCTCTAATGGCCCTGCAGATCAACTACACTGCTGGGTTTTGGTGTTCCAGGAAGGTAGGGTAAGGATTATTGAGGCTTTACAGAGGAGATTAAGTGCAACCCACATTGAAGGTATAGTAAAGAAAGCAGAAGCAAAAGAGAGAGAAAAAACAAACAAACAAACAAACAAAAAAAAAAACCAAACCGAAAAAACACCAAACAAACAAAACCAAAACCAAAAACCTTAAAGAAAAATTATTGTGAAAAAAGATTGGATTATTTCTTTTTATTTTGTGATTCAAGACTGCTTAGAGAGAATACACCTTATGACTGTACATTTTACTTCTCATTGGCAGCAAGACTAGAAACTCTCTGGAAAATGCCTATGGCCTGAACTGTGCAAAATACACCAAAAAGGGTTACTAAAAGGCCTCAGAGTACTTGATCAATTTAAAATTTGTTTCTTGTGACTGAACTTTTGTGTCACTTGATATGTCACACCTGACATGCATTTTCTTTTGCCATGGTCTCTATATTAATGTTCATGTTGCAGGCAGGGGGAATAGAGGCAGAGACGAAGGCAAACAGCCAGAAGTCCTAGTCTTTGAAATGACCCTCCCAAGAGCCTTAAGTGAAAACATGTGTAGATTTTTTAAAAATGTAAATAAATCCTTCACAATTGTTCTAGAATTCTTACCCTTTTTGTTCAGCTTTGCTTCTAGCCAAGAAACTGTCTACATTCTTAGTCTAAACACATCCTCCTTGTCTTTAATTTTTCATAATTAAACACATTTTCCATAGTGTGTAATCCAACTGGGGCAGGTCTAGATGATTGCCTTTCCATGTTGTTATAAATCGAGGCCCTTGCTGCAGAAAGAGGGGAGAACTCCCTGAGCATGTCCAAGTAAAATATGAACAAACACAAGGCCCAAAACAGATTTAAGTGTCTCTGCAGTTTGTCAACTCCTTCTCTGACCCCACAGCACTTGGCTGAAACAATAAAGAAGTGCAGGCACATCTGCTGCATTTGCTGCAGTCCTGCATGTGCCTGGAGGAGGTGCATTGCTTGCAGGCTCAGCATTTTGAGACATGTGGGAGTGCTCCCAGAACTTCCCAAAAGAGAGTGGTGGCTTGCAGATTACCTTCAGGTTTTTCCATGCTATGTCAGCAATGATGCAGCTTTCTTCTACATTTAGATGGCAGCCTGCATATGTCAGAATTTCCTAATTATCTGTGACAGATGTCCAAATTGCCAAGGCATTTCTTGTAACTCAGGAACAGCTGACCAAGGGTTCTCCCAAGACTGAGGAAAAGGAAGACTAGGATGTCTGCTTTAAAGAACTGGCTTTGCTCGTTGACCATGATTTGAATATGAGTGGACTTCTGGCTGAGGTTTGGAAATATGCAGCACAGACTCTTAAATCCCTGCCAGTAGCCAATGAGAGTTGCTCTTTGCAGTTAAATAACTTCAGTGTTTATAATATTCAAGGAATTTCCTGTAGTAAATACAGAAAAGTACGAATTATACTGAAAACTCGGACACAGATGTATCTGCTTATCTTAGGTACAACTGAGAAGCTTTCACAGGATGCTGCTCTTTGTGCCTCTACATCTGGTCACCTAAACACTGAAGCTGCAAAATAAAGATTTGCACCAAAACCAAAAAGGGATGTTTGCAGCATTTCAGTGTTGTCTGAAAGCAGATCAGTTCTACAAGTATTTCAGAAATATCAGAAGAATTGAGTATCTATATAATTTTCAAAAGTCTCTCTAGTTAAAAAAGGACCCTCATCTTGGATCTGTTTATCTTCAATTGAACAGATTCTCTGTATCACTTTTAGCCCCCTTACTAGTTAGCTCACTCTCTTTTTAAACTTAATAACTTTGCTAACATAGAAGATGGTCTTGTGAATGGTCTGAGGCCCATTCCCAAGTAGTTACTCATTTCAGATGCTCCTTCTTCAAAACCATTAGATGTACAATTTGTAGGATCTTAGTCCTCTGAGGAAAACAGTGCCAGGCGATGCTCAGCACCCAAATCCTGCTACGAGAATGAGCAGCATCCTTCAAAGGTCCTGAGACAAGGAACCGGAGGCTCTGCTCAGCAGAGACATATGACGGACAGAGCAAACTTAGCCAAAGCCTGCTTCCTCAAGTCTTTCACTTATTTAGGACAAGCACAGCGTCAGGTTTTCATGTATATTTGCTGTGTGCTGTGAAAGCACCTGCTTACCCCCGATATATGACTGAAGAGCCCTGTGACCGGTGTTACAGTCACTGAAGCAACTAAGTACAAATCATGTAAACTTAGACCACCATCCTTTTGAGATTATTCTATATTTCATTTCTTATGTCCTTTACAGATGGTCTGTCTCCTGATATTATCTTTGATTCTTAGTTTACATCTGGAGTTTTACAGAGATTAATTTTCCTGCTGACATTTCTTGATTATTTGTCCTGTCCTACTCTAACTTCACTATGATTCAGCCTTTCTGTTGTTCTGCTTCTGTAGAAGTTACATGGTACATAGTTACATAGCCTATTTCTAATATTTACCAGGCATGTCTTCAGAGTGGAGGATTTTGCCTTCTAAACTTTGGATTATTTATGTTCTTGCTTGCTTGTCATATGTCTTTTATGGTTTCTTTAGGAAAAAGAAAAAGCATCCATGATGTACAGTTTGGCACGCTGTGGACAAACACTGGATATAATCAGGGATTAGATGACGCAATGTTTTAAATCAGAAAAAAAAAAAAAAAAAAAAAAGAAGAAAAGAACTTTGTGACTGGAAAATTTACCATCCATCATGATGTCTCCGCACAACTGCAGATGTTATGTTAGTCCTGTCAGCAACACTAACATCCAGCAAGGTAGAGGTCATCTCTCTCTCACGCTTGTCAGACTTGAGACCATATTTGACATATGGCTCATATTTGATGTCCCTGTTTGCATTGCTTTCAAAATTTTCAGTGCAAACACAAGCTACAATAAGTGCCTTTCTTTACATGCAGCTCCCCTTTTTACCCGGCCATGCTGCTAAGAAACCAAACAGCCACTCCTTGCCCCATGAAAGAGGAAAAGGCTGTTCGAGGTGTGAGAGCAAACAGGAATGACTCACCAGCTGGCCTGGGTGTGCTGTGGCAGAGGGGGTGTAATCCCACTGTGACACCAGGTGATGGATTTGAGAGAGTGGAGCTTTGTAGATCCCTAGGTCATTTCACAAACAAGCAGAGCAGGTTCCACCCTTGGGTGAGCTAAGCATGCACCTAAGTGTGCTGAAACCCAGGGGGCTGCTGCTTAGATCCCAGCGCTGATCTAGCTTCCTTTCATCAGTGGCTATCAAACTGAGCACAGTCTCCACTGCAGGAAGTTCCTAAACGGCTCAATGACAGCAAAGAGAAGTGAATACCAAAGGAAGGAATGCTCTGTTGTGCCCTTCTTCTCATGGGTTTTCATTAACACCAATGACATGACTCAGGGCAGGATCTACTATGCCATTCCTACAGTTCATTAATCCAAACTACATGAATTAGGTGACAGAATAGTCCTCTTGGCCACTGTAACTCTGTTCTACCAGAGTAAGGAGACAGTGAAAAATCAGGTCCACTGATCAATATTTAACTTGGTTAGCTGATCCAAAAAGACAATAAGGAAAAACAGGGCTAGTGTAAGGGTGGAGAACAAACAGAGACTTAGGACAAATTGACATGAATAGAATATTTTCCAGTCCATCTTTGTCTCTGCAGGTGTTGGGTGTTCACAGTTTTCATTCTGACATGCAAATAGAAGAGTTCCTACCTCCAGTTCCACAGTTGCCTCATGCTCTTTGCAGTGTCCTGGTCTCATGAAGAACCCTAAAAGAACCCTGAAATAACAAAGTCTGAGGTCAACATTTGAGAAACTGACTGATGATGTCGATAGGCGGTACTAGCTGTCCAGCCCAGAGGAAATGTAGAAAGATGAGTGAAAAATCAGATAAATACAGCAAAAAGACATAAAGAGGGGGAAAAAACCCAAACAAACCAAACAACCCATCCACACAACAGACAAACAAGGAGCAAACAAAAATCAGAAGAAAGTGTCTGAAATCTGAAAGGCTTCAAAAGTGATCTTGTTAGAGATACAAGCTATGATTCTGTTTTCTTTGAAAGAGAAACTAAGCAAAATCTTAAAGACTTTCAAAAATTTCTCTCCTTTCAAAAAAATTACCCATAAATTCCAAAAGAACACATCATGATTTTTCTCTGGTTTTCATTTCATTTGTTAGCTATAGCTTTCTATGCCTTTCCATTTACCTAAATCTTGTCTTTTCAAGCCCAATTTACTGGATTAACCTTGTTGCTCAGATAGCAAAGTTTAACTCCAAGATAAGCCTCACAAGGGGATTTATGTGAAAAATAACTTTTCAACCTCCAGAGTCTCCTCCAGCTCTGACTTAGTCATGGAGAGTCCATACCAGCTGACCTGAAGGCCATCCTGGCTTGGTGCCTGGCTATAACTCACATGTTTCTGAGCAGTGGCCAAAGGAGTCTGTCAGAAAGCAAAACATAAGGAAGCTGTTTTTCTCTGAACTATGGGGCCTGAGTATTGAAGTAAGAGGTCCAGCAAACAGCAGTATGGCTCATCTTCAAAGCAGGAAAGGAATAGTGTCTCATCATGCCTGAGAAATGCTGTGGTAGCAATTATGCAGAGAATAACCATCAGGAACTTTGTGATTCATTGGTATCAGCCTGGTTTCTATGCTCAAAAGACCAAGCTGCTGAAATGAAGGTGACTATGAGTGAATGAACACTAATTTGTGTCTTGGTTGTGATAGAGGTTAGTGTTCCTCACGGTGAACTGCAATAGTTTTGCCTAGATCTGTTGTGAGTTCTGAGTGGGTGGCTACTCAAAACTGCATCCCACGCCAAAGTGAAATAGGATGGACATTGAAGAAAGAGGTCTCACAAAGACCAGAAGCAGAAACACACAATTATGTGGGTATGTGAATTGCATTTTTCAGCATATGAAACATCCCTGAACATCCCTGGGTCCCAGTGCTCTGTTATGTCATGACAGAGCAGCCCACAGATAATGGTGTTGGAGAACTGGCCAATACTCTGGCTGCAGATGGTCTGATTAAAATGGTGTCTGCTTAAAATTGCTAATTTTTTTTAATGGGGAGGAAGCACCACGACCTGCCATTCTGCCCAACTCCAGCATTCAGAAGCCTTGAATAACACCTTCCCTTCCTGACACCCTCTCCTTTCTCAATCAATCACAGGACTGACTTAACACCATGAAAGCAGACAATTTCATTTTACAGTCTTTTTATGTGTGTTCTGGTGCTGGAGCATTTAGAACTTTCATTTCCAGGCACTGTGGGTGAGAAACATGCTCCTTTAAAAATAAAGTGAGATTTTCAGGCAGTAATCTCTGTGTGGCAGCTATAGTTTTCAGAAAAAAATGTTCAGACTAAAAGTGCAAAGTCTGTGACTGCTAGTAGACTCCCTGTCTGCACCGGGCCTTATGCAATAAAGCCCCAGTCTGGCTGAGACCCCAAAACATTCGCAATTTTTAAGTGATAGTATGAGAAAGGGTTTTTTTCTGTCCTGTTCAAGATAATCCTGCATGAGCACAGTTACCAAGCTAAAGTGATCTGTCTTTAAAACCAATTAGAAAAGACATTGACTCGCCTGCACACCAGTTGCTAATTGGCATATTTCCAGGCTTTCTAACTTCACCAGTTAACAGAGCAATAAATGGGAGATATTTAAGATTTTAATTTCTGCTAAAACATGACCATGTGGGAGATAGTCCTATTTTTTCTGTGATATATTCCTTTTATGTGAGAAAGTAAGATCCACTCAGTGCTGGAATCTTTGCAAGATGAGTGTTCACCGGTGAGCAATTTGTATTTGCAATATCTGCATGATATAAAAATACCATTAAAAAGATACCTCCTTAAAAAGAGCAATTGCCAAATGGTGTCTTACACATTGCCTCTGGGCCCAACCACTTTATTTAGTTTCTGTAAATGTTGTTTGGGGTTTGGTCTACGCTGCTGCCATAATCTCATTTGGCTGTCACTGTCACTTTAGGTGATGCTGGCCTGTGCTGTCCCACTGCAGCTGCCCTGAACTTCTCCTCAAGGAGGTATGCTCACAGCCACATCCAAGAGTGCTCAGCTGGGAGCTGTCCCAAAACTGGGCAGCTGCGGCACAGTGCTCCTCTTGGCAGAACCAAGCCCACCTTGATAGGAAGGGAAGAATTCACAGTTGGTTTGATGCAAGTCTTAACTCTTGAGAATTAGCAGCGGAATTTGTCTACCACTGTGACTGGCTGGACATTCAGGAAGTGCCTCCAGGAGAGGCCAGGCTGTGGGCATCTGATCCATGCGTAGATATTCTTTGCCTAGCATATCCATCCACATAAAGTACACAGTGCAGATGTTACACAAGATCTCAGAGCTGGGCATTCAGCAATTGATGCTGAGTCTTGCCTGCTTTTCTTTAGAGCTACTGAACTAATTAAGACAGGCTGAAAGGTCTATCTGTCTCTTCCAAGAGTGCGTGTGTGTGTGTGTGTGTGTGTGTGTGTGTATTTTATGGCCAGGAATTTTCTGCAGTGTTTCTCGTTTACTTTTGTGATGGGCACTAGGCCAGGATGACTGTCTGCCTCCAACCTAAATGGGCTTATAACTTTATCAAGCATTTTTCACCGACGCTTTGGGGATGAGGAAACTGGACAGGCTGTGCAACTCCAGAGACCTCCAAAGAAGTGATGACTTGGGCAGCTCTGAGTGCCTGTATACGCTATCTTGAAGGCCACATATATATAGGATTGATTACTGGTTTTTCAATGTGACAGCCTTACGAGGGCAATTTTAAGAATATTTGTATGTTCCTTTGGTGGGGGGAAAGATTGAGTATGACTTACTTAGTTTCTCAATTTTCCTTCCATGCCTGAAGAGCCTGGAGCAACCCTATGGCCTGTCGCACCATTTCCCCAAATGGAGATTTTAATTTATAATGTTGTCCACGGGTCCTGACAACAGGGCTAGTAGACTGCATCACTAAATTAAACAATGGCCTGCTCCCGAGCAAGAAAATTGATTAATAGAGAGAATGGCACCGAAGAGTAAAAGTACATAGGAATCTTGCTCTCATTGCTGTTTCTTCTGTCACAGGTAGGTCCCCTGTACAGCAATTTCATTTTAACAAGGCATCCACTTCAGCTTGACTTTACACCTACATCATTCACAAATATATAAGCATCTCCAGAATGAATTCCTGTACCTTCTCATGCAACAAATAGAAAATAAAAGACATATAAGAAGATGTTAAAGACCTGATTGAAGTAAAAAAAAAAAAAAGTCGGAAAATTTGAAGATAATGAGGCCAGCCTATCCTTTCTTCACCTAGAGCTCCAGAAGATTATAGAGATCATTTATGGTATCAAATATTCCTGGGTAATATGCTACAATAAAAGATGCTTTGGGTAGTGGCAATGGATTGATTTCATCAAAAAGTCTGAGCATTTACTCTGAATTTTGTTCCCTTTGGCAATTTATAGAGAGAACACAAGGCCTCCAGCCAGCTTCCCCCTCTGTGTTGTGTGTACAGAGCCGAGGCTGTCTCTTATCTATGATGTCTTTTAAACATCAGATGTCTGCCTACCTGTCTGCTCAGGACTGCCAAACCCAAGCATTTAAATAAAATTTGTGGACTCTTTTTGGTTCCCATACTCCACATAAAGACAACCAAGACATAAGGTTAAAGATCACAAGGGTTTATAAATTATACTTTTTATCGGCCTTCCATCTGCAGCTGAAAGATGTGCACCCCTGTCAGAGGCTGCTCTCTGAGACCTGCAGTACTTGCAATTTGCTTTGAGAGAAAAGGGAGGTGAGCTGAATTTCCCAGGTAAGTTGCCTGCTTCCCATGGCTGAAGGCTGAGAACTCCAAACATCATGGAAAGTCTGGGAAGTCATGCTGCATGCTTCCAGATCTGCAGTGCTGAAGGAAGCCCAACACACGGAAGAAGCAAGAGGCGTGTATTTATACAGACAACTTCTCACTTCTCTCCTTGCCCCCTGTGGAGCTCTGACTTTTGTTCTTTAATCTAAAATTTTAAAAAGGCATATAAAGAATATGTCCTGCTTTTGTCTGTTGAAAGTTTAACGGCAGGCAGAATTATTAGTGCCATGGAAAAAACAATTTGACCACACAAAAAGCTCTCATGTGCTAAAAGTTAAAAAGGCCTTTGTGGATTTGAATGGGGTGTGTCGAGAGAAGTGAGAAGAAGGAAGTTTCAGGTGAAAATGACTCTCATGCTGTTACATTTCCAGTCTATTAAAAATAAGATTTTTTTTTCTACTTTAGAAACTTAAAAGCAATACAGCACTAATATAATGGCACATTTTAACACAGAGAGTGAAAAATAGGATCATATTTGATGAAAAGTCACATTTTCAAATCCTTAGCTTATTTCCACTAAATTGGAAGCAAGGAAGGAAGTTAACATCTGATTTGGGTTGACAGGTTTGCAGCCAATACAATTTCCCTTCCCACTACTATTTTCTAACATATTTTTTGCCCCTGAGAGTCCTTCTGTAGCAGAATGCTGGCAGCAGCAGAACCCAGAAGAAGGAACTTGGCTGTTTGCAGCAAAGGATCATTCTCATTAGGAGATGTCAGCTGTCGGCTGGCTGCTGAGATTTACAAGAGCTGGTACCAAAACTGAAATGCTAAGTGCCTCTTTCTCTCTTCTCCACTCTACTTCAAACTGGAGCAAGGAAAGTTAAGAACTCAAATGGAGGGAGAAAACTCTTCCAGCATTGATTTGTCAAACAGAGCTGAAAGCATGGGCATAAACAGACAAGCATGCTTTGCCCTGCCTGGTAGCGTCAGAGAAAACATTCGCTAAACAACAATATCCGCTTTCATAATGGAAGTCACTACAGTCCTCACTAATGAGTGCTGTTCCTGCGGCCACAGCTACAAAAATGTATGTATAGCTGTGATCTTGTGGCCTCTGCAAGTCTGGCTGTGCCCAGGACTACTCATTCTATGAACTTGCATTTCTCTCTAGGCCGTGGAAGTAACAGGGTTAAGGTCATTATATTGAACAATAATAACAAAGAAATCATTCCAATGGGATATGGAACCAGAACCTCAATGACGCTTCGTATTTATCCCCAAAAATATCTGCCAGTTTTTCTCTCCTGAACTCAAATTATTTTTGAGAACCAGATCTGAATGGCTAAGTGCTACTGGTGATGCTTTTGTGATATATATGTTGCAGTGTGTCTGTCAGGCTTTCAGTGAGACTGCAGCTCTGCCTGGGGATGAGCCAGCTACTATATTCCAGACTTATGCCCTTTGGGGTTTTCCTGGCTCAGAGGCACACAAAGTGCATCCTGGGGCTATTTCTAAAATTATTACTTATAATTTCCCTTCCCTCTGGGTCCTGTAATTGGACCTATGCTAGTAAGGTGTCTGGCTTTTCAAGAAAGTACTTTAGAAGAAAAATCGTAACAATAATTTTGGAATGTGTTTTCAATTATATTCTGTTTTATTACCCACCCCCGTGACCCCATGAAGCAGGGTTTGAGTGTATGGCAAAAGAATTTTGTCCTGACTTGACAATAGGTTTATTACTTGTCAGCTAAAAGGCAAAGATTGACTTTTTATGCACATCCTTTGAATGCCAGATCACTGAACATACACAAACAGAGACACATAAACAAGTTTCTTTTCTGTACTGCACATACCATACACATGTGTATGTGCATCTTAAGGCAGATATTGTGCCCAGCTAATCTGCCTCTACATGCAAAACCCAGTGCCTCCTATCGAATTCAGTGGACAGATCCAAAGGCATATAGATTTTCTTTCTGTTCCCCTCTTCAAATGATTTCTGGTACTTTTTGGAAATACAAGAAAATAACCTGTAAGTAGTTATATAAAATAACCAGTCACCTCTGTACTCAAGTGAGAAAAATATAAATAAGCCCAGAAAATGAAGACCGGTCTAGCCTGGGCTCCCAGGCACTCTGCTATGGTATTATGTTCTGGTGTGACCCCGCATTCATGAGCCACAAGAGGTATTTTCCCCAAATAAATCATGCAAAATCATTTTTACCCAAAATCACCATGCAGAACTTCCATGCTTCCCAACAGCTACTGAGGACACTTTTGAGGGCCAGGTTGCCCTGGTGGTGAAAATTCTGTTGCTGGAGATCCCCAGTGTGGCTTTGCATGAAGCTACCTATACCTCAGTAGTACCCAAGGCTGAAATTATCTCTGTGGCACTGTCTTTCCCTGCCATCCTCCTCTCCTTTTCCTAAACATGCAGGGTGTGGCAGTGGCAGTCTAATATCGTGGGCATTGGCAGCAAAGGACTACGCTGTGCAAGAAACTGAAGCACAGACAGAAATGTTCATCTGGGAGCCCCTGGTTCACCACCTGGGTTTCAGCCCTCCTGGATGAGCCATGAGATGCCAGCTCTTACAACTCCACATGCATTTCCTACAGCTGAGAGGCACAAGACATGTACAACACACTTTGGTGAGCCAAGAGAGAAGGAGGTCCAGCAGTACACTGAGGTTGTTGTCTCCTCAGAGACCCAGCTTTCCAACAGAGGATGGAAATGGTTCAAGCCTGTGGCACTGAGTGCCTGGGCAAGCTAATGATGGCTCTCTTTGGAGCCTCTGAAAACTCCGTCTCCCTGCCAGGTACACAGATTATGCAGCATCCACTGTTGGGAGTGGACCTGGCAGGATCAGGTTAATAGTTGAACTCGATAATCTTAGATGTCTTTTCCAGCCTTAATGAACCTATTATGATTCTACAAGTCCTGTGGCTTCGTAACATAATGAGGTCAGACCTAGTAATGCACTTGAACTGCTAGAGCACTCAAAATTTGTAACGTCCCTCTTCCTTCCATTTCTCCCTGGTTGCCTCTGACCCAGGATAAAGTGTACGAAATGCCTTCCCAAATTTTGGATCTAGTTGCCAAAGGAGTGACAGAGGAATTGTCCTTTATCTCACAGAGTTGTTCTGAGTACCCAAGAGATTGTGAGGCATTCAGATAAGAGCACAAGGGCAAGATAAATAACTAGGAATCAACATAAGCACTGCCAAACCCTCGTGATATGGTGGAAGCACACAGCTCCTGAGATCCCCATTTCTTTATCAAATGCTAATCCAGCACCCAACATTGTCTTGAAATTTAGGCAGGGTGGAGGGAGAGGGATGTCTGTTTTGGGAAAGGAAGGAAACTCTTCTTTGATGGATAGCTTGAGAAACAACGGCTATATGACACTACCAAGATGTCTGGGATATTTGAGTTGAGCAGGGAAGATGGATTATTGGTCAGGGTTTGATGAGCCAGCTAAGAGCATTCAACTGATTTCTGAACTGTATGATGAAAAATGTATGCCTTACACATTTTTTGGATTAGCTTTTCATACAAATATATATGGGGAGGGGGCTTTTGAAAAATTCTGTAAATATTCATCTGTTATGGTCAACTGTCAGTCCAGTCAAGTTCACTGTGACGTGAAATTTCTACTGTACAACACTAGTTGCACTTGGGTTGAATTAATTAGAGATGTGCAGCAAAATCTTTCATGCTGCTTTTCCACCATTTTGGAAATTAAGATCTCTGTCACACAGATGTTAATAATAACAATGTTATAAATAAGTTTAAAGTTGAGTCTTTCCAAATTTGCAGCAGCATTTGTCCTTTAAAGGGTGTCACAATGGATATGGCTCCAAAACCTGATCTATTACAGCTCAAGGAATCTGTGGTCTTTAGTTTAGCTCCTTTTATAACTGCAGTTTTTAAAGTTATCACCAGATGTACGTAATTACTCGGAGTTGCTGTAAAATCAGTCTCAGGGAAAGGAATCTATTATTATGACTGTAATTTTTTTTTACAAGATATGGAAGAAAAATTACGCTTATAAGGTTCTGTTCTTTGATTAAACTCATTGCTGACCTATTAAAGAAATTTAACTTTTTTGTTTACATTGGGAGTTTGATTGTGTTTGTTTAAGCCAGAGCCTCAAACACTAGATTTTGCCAGTTTATTCACTTGGATGGTGCTAGTGTGATTGAGGTCATGATTTTGTTTCCTCACTTTCAGCTGACCAGCCCTACCCAATGATTAAGCCGTTGTACTTTGTCTCAAAAACCTAATGGAATGAATTCCTTTATAGTGGGTTTGGTAAGGAGGTTGCATATTTTTAGTCCTCCATATAAGTTTTGCAGTTAAACCAGTGGGTCTTAATTGTAGAGGACTGGAAAGTACAAGGTTTGAACGTCTTTTCCAATCTAAGTTTTTCTTGATAATACCTGAAGTTTTACACATATAGCTCTGCTCTAAAGCATTTTCCTGGAGCACTTGGAGGGTTTTCAAAGGCACTTAGAGTGGAAGGGGATAAGATATTACCAAGAGCTATTAAAAATATCCAGACATGATTATCTAAAGAGCTTCACTTGCACTAAAATGAGATTCTCAGTATGACTATACTTCATGAACAGTTATTCACACACAAGATAAACATTACCGTACACAGGTTTTCCCACTTTCTCTGGAAAAGCTCAATTTAAAGGCATGACAGGGTCTCAAATGCTCCACAGTTTTATTACTCAGGCTGCATGAAACAATAAAATATCAACAGAACACAAATGCTAAAATGCTGAAAGAATGTTCTGTATTTTGCCTCCACTTCACAAATGCTGTTTCTCTTTTACTTTCTCCTACTTTGCTGTAAAGTTCTCAGGAATCTGCATTTCATTATCACATCCCTATGAGCTTGGCATTAAAATACACACACTTCTGAATTGTTGTGCTACACACAAACCAGACAGTATCTCTCCCATAGATCTGAAGAGCGTAAGCAGTGTGTTTTACATATTAAAGATCACTTATCGACTCATACACATTTCCCCTTTCTATTTAACACTCTAGAGTTTAATACATGGCATAAAGGCCAAATGCATTGCTTTCCTTTTCAGATCAGAAGAGATAACACAAAACTTATAAAGAATGCATGAAGCTCTAAATATAGACCTGGATTTCAGCTAGTTTAATGCTGCTTCCTGTGCAACAGAAGTGTATTTTACCTCTGGTATGCAAAAGCAGTATGTACCCAAGGCCGAGATATAGCATTTAAGAGCAACAACTAAACGCCAGGCACTGGAAAAGCATGGAAGCACTTCACAAAGGCACTAGCTTGGCTGTTAATGGCAGCTTTACTGTCGGCTTTGACCAATATAAAAATAAAGTGGATCTCCGTGGAATATTGCAGTGAAGTGTTCAGAATCTGGTGCACTTAGAGACTATTTTAATAAAATGATGACAATAATGAACTGTAGTTTGACACAGTGTAGGCAATAAACTCAATGGAGTCTGAAGCAAGCTCCCAGAAATGAGGCAGTCAGAGTAAAATACAGTGACTAACTGTTATATGGCCAAAGTAAAGGAAAGCACCCAGGGAGTAGATTCCAGTGCACTCAGCAGTGGGAATAATTTTAGATAGAAAGGATTCTCTCATTCAAATGTCAGTGAATAGACCCAGGTATCCGCTGCAAATCAGAACAAAACAGAAGCAAATATTAACCCCTAAATGAAAAGTACACAAAAACAACACAGAGGACAGAAAGCCAAATAGGAACAGCTGGACAATCTGTGGGAAGAATCCAATCTAGATTTTCAAGGGCTATTTTTCCCTGGGTTCCACAGGCTGGACCATAAACTTGTGGCCAATGAGTGCAATGTAAATGAAATCCCAAAGGCAAAGTAACAGTAAAAAGTGAGGGTGGCAAAAAACAAGACCCATCAAGGTGCTACCCAGTTAACCACTGTCAGTTTTCAAACTCGAAATAGGCGTAGGAAATTCACCTTCTAGACCTGGAGAAAAGTGGGACTTTTTTTTTCCCCAAACAAGCTAACTTTCTAGATAACAAATCCAAAGCACATGAAAGAAAGAGAATCTCAAAATTTCAGAAGGCCACTTGGAGGGGAAAAAAAGGGACTGTGTGATGCATAACGATCCTAAGATAATGAGCTAAGCGTCATTGCCCAGACAGACCTTGTCACTTTGATTCAGTAACTGGAAATTTCAGAGACAGAAACTGGGGCCTGGACTCTGAACATTGTATTCTGGCAGCTAAACGGATTCATTATGCTTAGGAAGCCTCAGAGCTGGATTCCTTTTAATATCATTTTGTGGGGATGGGGCAGTGGCTGGACCTTTGCAAACAGAAAAGGATAAAATAGGACTTTTCACTCAAATTTCATTCTTTGCAAGCAATGTCAGCATGCAGCAAAAGCTGAAGAGATACCAAAATGAAGCTACCAGACTTCATTCTTAACAGTTTTGGTTTAACTGTTTTTCTTCAACAAGGACAAGCTCTGCTCATTATGTTACAACAGTGCCCTTTACTTGTATTTTTCTATTCTTTTAAGAAATTCTCCCATGCAAGAACTCCCTCCCTTTAAATTGTCACAGCCATCAGATGGCAACAGCCTCTTTCTCTTAAAACACTTCTGTATCTGAATAATCTTATGTATGTTAATGCTCAATGGCAATAAAACCAAAGCCAGTTTAGCCAGGCCTGAGAAGGGGTTTGCAAATCTAAGCACAAGGGCAGGCAAATTAAAAAATAAGGATCAACCAACTAAAAATTTTTAGGAAAATCTGAATAGGAAAAGGGAAGTAACTGAAAGGAGCTTACCCATTTCAGACAGCAAATACCTCATGAAGGTTGTCTGCAAGGGTTGGGTGCCTACACAGATATCTATCTACACGATATCCATCTACATAGAAATCAATATTTGTCTTTTACAAAGAGCACCTCTGAGACCTGCTGAGCATGATGAAAGAATTATTTCATGCACCTGAGAATATTTGTGTCTTATTTCCTGGGGCCCCCTTGTCCTGCTGACTGCATTATTTGGGAGGCCCAGTAAGCAAAGGCTGCTTGGAAGCATTAGTCCACTGTGACTCAAAACAAGGAAGGACGATGCTTTCCCTCCTAATTGTACTTTCTTTTTTTCAGCAAAGGAAGAAATACAGCCTTGATTTGAGATGTTGGATGTTTCCATTGGAAAAGGAAGTCTAAAAGTAAAAGAGATGCCAACAGTGGAGTTCAAAGGAGCCGAACTCCGAGACTCAAGAGCCAACCTCCAACCATACATAATGCAGTGTCTTCCTATAGAAGCCTGCTACTTCTGACCCCTCAGTAAACATCACTCTAGCACAGAGGTGGGTGCTGGGCAGTATAAGAGCTACCTACCACAGCAACAGCAGTTACACTCTACTGCTTTGTCTCAAATTGAGAAACAAAATAGCGAACAGACCCCTTCATTTCAGAACGGGAGTGTTTATACCCATCCTGTATTTAGGTATTTTAGATACCCTTTGGGAAATTAAAGGTACTATTCAAGAAAAAAGACCTTGACATACAGAACTAATTGTGGCAGGCACGACATAAAGCATGGTGGGGCAGGGAAGAAGCATCTCCAGCTGACCTATTCACCCGTCAGTTTTCTGCCCCTCCACATCCCTAGAGATGTGTGTGGACTTTGACCACATGCCATGACCTGGCAGAGAAGAGGTTAAACACCAGCTCAGGCTAGCAACACACATTTAGAGTAACAAAAGTCTCTCAGATTAGTAAGACTCTCTGGATGAGTGATGACTATGAACATAATTGGCAGCGGGAACCTGATTTCCTGCAAGCAAAGCATGTAAGTGAGCAACAGGGAATGTATTCAAGTCCTGGAGCCATAAACTGTTCTTCTGGATCAAGTGAAGGCTATTCTTGGTATGGACTTCAGGATAAGACAGAAATTGTATCCCACTTTCATCCATGTCCCCAGTCTTTAGATTAGATTTGGCTGCTAGCAACAATTAAGGGTGGCTGGAGATTTCTTGGCTGAAATATTGCACTGCTTGTTAAAGGAGAAATAATGGATCTGATATTTATTGCCTGCATTCTTTTCCAGACCTAAGAACAAGTGCTTTGTTTCTTATCTGTACACAGTGACACTAACTAAGGATCAGGATATGATTTCCATTTCAACTTTGTATTTTTTTTCCACAAAATATTTTCAAAAGGTCATTCAGGTATTTTGATACACATATTTTCCCTGAACTGGGCCATAACATAAAAATAATTCCTATTTTTGCAAATTTTGTCAATGTTATTTATTATTTTAAAGATAAAGATGTATTTTGGCACTGCTGACTACAAGGCTTTGTTTAAAATAGATTTCATTGGCTTGCGGTTCATTTCTGTACTCAATCATGGAGGTGATAGGGAAAACTTTGGCAGCTCTTTACACTGAGACAACATTAAGTGCAATCAAGAAGTGTTTGTAGTCTTTTCAGTTGCATGAAAAATTTGATCTTCTCCTAATCCCTTTCCTAAAAATATGAAGCTTTTTTATAGAAATCAGCTCTTTTCATGAATATATAAACTAGCTGAAAATCCTGTTTTCTGTCGGTAAAGTGACAAAAGAGTTTTGAGCAGACCTAAGCTTTGCTTTGTTTTAAAGTGGGCCCATAAGTTTGCTCCTACCCTTCTTTCTCACCTACCAGCTTCCCCTGCTTTCAAGAAAGCACGTGTTCAAGCAGCGGTTTCCCTTCCCACAATAACGTGATGAGCTCTGGCTGCTAACACTTGGAGCCCCCTGTGCCAGCACATGAGGTGCTGTGTGGGCCCACAGCTGCAGGGCACAGCCCTAGGACCACATGACCTCAGCAAATGGTGGGACAAAGCTCGGCAGAAAGCACATTGCCACTGTCATCACTTTTGGACAACCTTCCTTTGATATCTTCAGTCCTCCTTCACCGAGTCCTCTCTCCTTGGGTTATATGCAAAACAGCTGAGCCTCTTCACCTTCCTCTGTTCTGTTTTTCAGGAATAGATGCAGGCAGCATGCTCAATTCCTTTGGCTCCTGTCATGCCATTGCATTCCTGTCAAGCTGCTCCTCTGAATTCCTGCTCACTAGTCTTTCATCAGCAGTGACCTCTGCACTGCTTGAGTCAGCTAACACCTCATTTGCTTTCATGTGAAGTGCCTCCTGGGCAGAGGATATTGCCAGTGGCAGGTGGGTGAACTCCTGCTCGTCACTGGAGTGCTCAGGCTGTCAGTCTGCCATACCTACTCTTGCCCCACACCCCCTACATCCAACTCACTTTGCAGAGTCTGGGCTATTTGTGTGAGAAAACGCATCGCAGATTTGTGGGCAGTATAGTCTTGGGTAGAAAGGGGTTTTCTCACACTGACTTTGAAGAGCTCCTTCAGCTCTGTGTGTCTGGATCTTGTCACTGAGTCTTGAGATCCTCAGGCTAAGCTATTCTTTTTTGTCCCTGAGGTCTCTTCTTTTCTCCTTTCCCTACGCTTCCTCTCTTTTTAGATGTGTGCTTTAGTATATAAATGTACAGTGTACAAAATTCAGTCATTTCACTCATTGAAACACATCACTGAACACATCAACATTTGGAGGGTTTGAGTTTTTCCTCTCTTTCATTTGACTTCAGCGAGTTCTGAGTTTAATGGCTCTTTTATTATTTTCTGCTAGATAGAATAGCCTGGTGGTTTGTAGCCTTAGGACAGACATTGTGGAATATTTGCCATATTCACATGGTCTCTAATATCTATATTTTTAAATAACTCCTTAAACCTCATTGAGAGCCTAAGGATGCCTAGAGACAAAGATTTCAATAGGGCTGTGTCTCAAACAACTTAGAACAGTGCTCTGAAAATTATTTCTTAATGATATAATTTGTTTGGGATTGCAACTTGCTCTCTGGTGGTGATTGAGCTTTCAATTGCAGTAGACTGGGAGAGTACATGTATTCAGCTCTGCTGAGGGAAAACTGAATTTCCAGATTATAAGGGGCAATGTACTAACTGGATTGACAGCAGCCAGCTCAGAATATGTTGGCTTTCTCTGCTACTGCTTCTGCTTCTGTCTCTGTATTTTCTTCTTTCATTTTAATCAGTACAGTCCCCGAAGATTGTGACTGCTGTCCTCTGGAGAGGCGTTTCCTGTGGAATTCAGAATATGCAGCATTTGTTTGACCTCTGCCTTCTGTTGTACACGGTCATGCCTCACATTTCTTGTCAGACATTCTTTATGGCCAATAAATTCAAATATTAGAGAAAATTATTCTTCCTTTTTCTGCCAGCTGGTCTTGCTTTATGCAAAGATGTTTGTGATGTCCCAAGGATTGTGCTTGTATGGATAATCCCACAGGGTTCTCGTTGGTCTTATGCTAAGTATTTCCTAAGCTATAAACAACTGGCCTGCAGTTTAACACCAATCTGGCACTTCTTGAGCGCATCACACTCACACACAGACACACATAGACACAGAGCTCTGTTTGCTGAGCATTACTGCAATCTAAACTAGTTTGTTTGTACTGTCTCTAGGTCAGATTGATGTCCTGTTCGATATCTTTGACTAATACCTCAGCTTGCTGGTTTATGTATCTCTAATTGTGTGGCTCTCAGACACAACCAAATGATCCCCTTTTTTCCCTCATATGTATTTCTTCCCACTTCCACGCGTGAATACATGAATGTTTAAGGATTCCTCTCTCTGTTTCTTATCTGTTAGGCTCTTCTGAGATACCAACCTTGATTTTTTTTGGTCAAAACCACATAGACTCAAGTTTTTTGATGGCTCATGGCCAACATTACAAGCTCATCTGTCATGTACTTCCCGTACAGTATCATTTACAATGGCCTGATGTAGTACAGTATTTTAGGCAAATAAATTGCTGGGTTTGACTTACATAGAAAATTAATCAGGCCATTTCTTCCTTGGCTGCCTAGATGCCTATGGGAGCCTGTACCATAACAAGTTTTCAAATATTTATAATAATAATAATAATAATAAATAATGAATTATTTTGTTAATGTATGCCCTCTTATAAATATGATCATCCTTTTGCATAAACTGGCTACTGAATTTAGCAGATTGTGAAAAATAAAACTTCATAAGCAGCACAAAGAATGAAACCTGCCTTCCTCTGGCTTTGTTTCTCAGGGCACACTGCATCAGTACAGACTCACTGGTGCCTGATATGGTTTATGCTCATACTGCAACAAGAAGACATTATCAGGGAGCTCTCTATCAAACTGTCTGAATGCAGTAATCACGTAGGAAGCGAGCATATCTGAGACCTCTGTCCCTTTGTCAAAAATCACCAGTTGATTTAAAAGGCAAGGCATGATACCAAAAAATAAGTAGACAATCTGATTTTTTAAACAACAGTTTCTTGGGAAATCCACCTTAAAAACAAGACCAAGAAAAAACACCACTACTCTTATCTGGGATCAAAAATATGCTTTAAAGCAAGATCTCTTGCTAGAGATTTTCCCTCAGCTGAGCTAACTTGTTCATTGAACTCCCCTATATGGGTAACTTCTCTTTCACTTCTTGTCCGACTCATATTTGACAAATTGTGCAGTCTTTTAGGTAATTGACAGTATGTCTATTCTGTGTCCTGCAAGCATCAAAATGATCAACTTCCATCTGGTCTGTTTTTAAGAAACATTTCCCACTTCAAAGTCCACTAGCAGCATTTTCCCCATGTTGTCAAGATATTGCTCTCTCATTTAACTTCTGACCCTTCCTGTTGCCCTATAGTGATGTTACAAAATAAACTGTCCTCAAAAAAAAAATGTCCAGGAAGATTTTTTTCTCTGACTGCCAGCCTGAAGATATGCCTATGCCTGGTCTTCCACTTGCCTTCCTGACATTAGTTCTGGCAGCTGTGTCTAAAAGAGGCTGATATATTCAGTGTGCTGGAGGTAGGCTGCCTTAACCAGAGGTGTCATACAGCTAGCAGGACATAAAGGAATGCAGCATTGCCATCTTACTCCCAGTTTGGCTGAGTATTGGTTGAAAAAACATCTAAGAAAAGCAGTAAAACCTTTGCTTTCCTTCTCACCATATACCTCAGCATAGCATTAATATTGGCACTCATGTGGAGCTGTTAAATGCTATCATTATCGGTAAAGCAGAACTGCTTTTACTATTTTTTTAACCCTTTTAAACACAGGAAAATTAATTTTTTAAATTTATCAGTGTAATGAATTTAAATCAGGGGTTGTCAGAGAATTGAAATAAAACCCCTTGATCTTCTCTGTTGTAGTTTATATTCTAAATACATTTAAGAGTCTAGCTAGGAAAAAATATAGACTAGGAACCTGATTAGACTCAGTGAAAAGAAATGTTGCTGAGTTTTTTCCTTTCTTTCTTTCATTTTTAACAGGAATAAAGCACACCTTAGAAGCACTGAGTCCCGCATGAGTAATACACCTCTATCTCAGGACAAGGCACGCTGGAGCAGAGAGGGCCTGATAAGTGCTTAGTTCCTATCAGCTTTCAGTAGGATCCGGGCATTTCTCTGAGATTTTCTCCACATATACGTGACCTGACGCTTGTCCCTTTCTGCAAACACTCTCCTGCCCACTGCTAGTAAAGGCTGGCTCACCAAGGGCTCTTGGCTTTGGATAAGAAGCTTGTACACTTATATTTATAGCATAAGTACAGCTGTCAGAGGACAGCTTGCACTCTACACCTCCAGGGACCACGTATTGAAAGAGGTTGGCTGGACAAGGAGTACCTGAGTGAAGGGGTGCACCCACTTTCTTCTGGGAACCCCAGGTAACAGCAAGTTCTTCAAGCAGGCCGTAGAGGTGACGGAAAGAGAAGCAACCTATGATAAACACTGGCAGAAGTGTGGCTGTCCTCGTATTGGAAAGGAGGTGATACATTTATTTGCGCTTCAAAACATATTTCTTTTCTTCTTGACCTAAAACTAGTGGCTTTGCTGATCGATTTAGTTGGCTAGAACACCTAGGAATAAGTCTTGTTTTGAAATAAAAGAGGAGAAAACCACCTCTTACAGCTCGAGAATACAAATTCCTCCCCACTTGCCACTGGAGAACACATGACTCATTCTTGCAGCTCTCCTGAGCCTATTGCTGCTGCACAGCTGTCAAGATCCAGAGCACTTCTAACCTTACCTGAAAGCAGAATGGATAGTGAAAAATCTCTGTAATGGAACTATCTGTAAATGAGAGAACTGGGGGTATAAATCAAAGGCTTTTGACTCTCATTTCGGTGAAGCAGAAAATAGAATTGTCCAACTTGAAAACAGAGAAAAAGAAGAACAGAGCATTGGGTATAGAGGAGATGGACAATAGATTAGCTTAAGGATTTAAAGAATCACTGCAGGAGATCACACATAAGGCTTTCAGTACACCTTCTGTGCTTGGAGGTATTTTCTACTCCACAAGTATTCCCTGCCCCCAGATTTCAATAGAGCAAGGATGAAAATAATAAAGGGTTCAGCTATGAAGACAAAAAGATAGTGCCAAGAGAAGCAAATAATATCCTCTCACAATACTAATTTCTTCTGCTGCTTTTTCTATCAGTCAAGAAACAGACACCTTGTACAGATTTTACCTCATTAAAGACCAGTATTGTATGAAGAATATCAAACGTGCACTTCACATTTAAAAAGCGTAAGAACTAAATCTTTCTTTTATATTACATCAACACTGATATTAGCTTTTAAAATTCTTTGGAAAAGCTGAGAAATTTTGCAAAAGCTACTTTAATACAGTTATACTGTAATACACTTGTTCTTACGTACATAGCAATAACTGTGATATAGATTTGTACGCCATCAGAATCACATTAAAGAGGTATTTTTCTTTGGTCCAGCAAAAGCCTTCTGATGGGCTTGTGATAGATTATAATCAATGCATAATAAGTCCTGTCTTCACCTACATACACTCATGATAAGAGCTTTTTTGAATCATATTTCAGAACCTCCCAAAGAAGAATAGACAGTAAGACATGAAGTCTGCCTATGCCTCCTTTGGCTTCTGAGCTCACATCAGGTATTTTGAGTGTTATAAATCCACCTGCCAAGAGTTGTATTCCTTGACCCCTTCAAGATAAGTGAGAATATACATTATTAATTGGTTGTATCGGGGTCATTCACTTAATCAGTTCAGGCATATCAATATATTCTTATATTCTTTTTGTTCTGAAGTAAAAAAAGTACAAGGAGTATGCAACAAAACTCCAATGTATTTCGGCATACATGCATTAGGCTTAGAAATTAGGCTCAGCTGTTCCCAAAGCCTAGGCATTGGTCCCTCATAGATGTTGTGGTAAAAGTATCCAAGAAAAAAGATACAAAAGTGTCTGAACAAAATCAGGCAGAATTTCTTTCCCATCAAAATTTATCTTTCTCAAGCATCACTTATCACCAGTGAAATATTACTTATGACTATTAAATCTGCAGAGTACTTTGAATCTCCATTGTCAGCATGAGTCATGTTTCATCAGGAAAATAGCTCTGTTCTTAATAACTGCTCAATTTGTTCCCTCATTTTTCCTTCCATTTAGAGGTTGTAGCAATACTTCTCATGAAGTCCATGCATCGAGGACACAGATGGTGGAAGAGTTCCAGTACCATGACTTTAAAATTAATTACAGGGTTCAAGATACCAGTTCTTGTAGCCAGAGCACACTATGCCTCCCTCACGTGATTCAGGGCATTCCTTAAAAACTTAAGGATTTCACACTTGTGAAAAAACTTAAAGGAAATTATTTATGTATACCCTAAATTCTCACAAGCTTCAAAAAAAAAGAAATAAAAATTAAAGCAATGGAAAATGAGGACACAAAATTGCCTGTCTTAAGGAACTTTCATTACATTTTGAAATAGTGTACAAGGTAAAAGAGACTGTAAGTGTCAAGCTGCCCTTTCTTAGAATCACAGGATCATTTAGGATGGAAAAGGCTTCTAAGATCGAGTTCAACAATTCATCTTGAGCTGACCCAGCTTTGGATCTGGCCCATAATGCCCCAGTAGGTTATGGTGAAGGAATTTCAACTGGACATACAAGACCATAACAAAAACAGACTATAGTTGAGTACGTAAGATTACTTACAGACATCAGATTTTGCCTTCTTGAATATCAATGAACATGATAAGGGACTTTCTGTCTTGTAAAATAAATGTTTAAGATGCTTATTATGGCATCTTAATTTTTCTCCTAAAGTTAAAATAGATGCTCATGATTCTCAGACTGATAAGCAAGCATATTGGACCCTTCCAAAATACATTTGATAAGCATTAGGCTTCACTATCAGTTGGAGGAGAATAATATTTCCAGCACACAACACAATTTTTATACTGCCTAATATCAGTGTAGGATGTTCTAGGATGGCTTTTTTTAATTCAGTCTCTAAGGAACTGAGCTAGAAGGGCTTTTCTGGCTCAATTGTCAATACAATGGTGCTCAACCATGCTATAATGCACCTAGGGATTAATTTATTGCCATTAACAGATCCATGAGGGAAACACAGGTGGCTAGGAACAAAAATTACCTATCAGAAAAAGAGGAGTATCAAAACCTTTTTGAGTAATGAAAGGAGAAAATAGATTGTAAGTGAAAATGACAATACTGCTGGAGAAGACTGTCTGTTACAGGTGACTGCTGACAAGCAGTAGTGTGATCCAGCCAGTGATGAAGGAAAACCAGACAGAGATATATCTCTGATTTAAGGGATAAAATCACTATAAGACAAGAAACCTCTACGGAGAGTAAATTTGGCTATACTGGAGTGACTTCAACATGTGTAACCATAAGTAAACTAAATTTAAGCTAACAAGGGCAGGTAGTAGTGTAACCATGGCAGCAAAGAACTCAGACTATAAAAGGCTCCACCTGCTCAAGGACTTGCATAAATACTTGCCATTTGGCCCCACCGAGCCCTCAACTACCATAATTACACCTCTAATAATATCCAAGCTAGATATGCTGCACATAATAACCACAATATAGATGCTTCTTCAGACTAAAACTCCCTTAAAAGGATTCAAAACCCTTTGGTGTCCCTAGCAGACTTTCCATTGATTTCAGTGAACTTTGTCTCAGGCCTTTTAACGTTAAAGATGAATGTAACATATTAAATTATTGAACAGAGTACTTGGTCTTAATAAGAGCAAATTATTTCTTCAGGGTAATAAAACTGATTCAGCTGTAGTGAGATAACAGAGAAAACAGACTCAGGGAAAACTAATTAAAGCATTTTGAGTACTAGAACTAAGTTTCTCCCTCCCTGACATAAGAAATTATTTTCAGAACTTTTATAAAGCATTTATTCTCATATAAAGAAGGCAATAAAAGTTATATACTGTAGCCTTCTTCCCTAGCCAAGATCAAACTACCTACCTTCTATGAAAGGGAGGAGATTGCCCAGAGTGTGCCTCCTGAACACAGCAAAAAATTGTTTGCTATTGAAATGTGGAAGTCTATTAAGTGTTGGGCTGTGATTGCTTTCCAATTAGCTTTTACAAAGTTCTAAGGAAAAAAAAAAGGAAAGGTGGATCCCTAGCTTGCAAGACAGCTATTAGATTTCTACGCGATCAAGGGTCACCAGACCACTGTGCTTTGTTCCATCATCTAGATGTTTTTCTATTAAGGAGAAAAGGATTTCTAGGAGGAATCGAAGGGCAAAGCTAGAGAAGGTGAGTTGTCCTTTAATTAGTAAAAGCCATTGCTGGCTTTACTGAAGGTCAGCACTCCCCAGCAATGGACACAGGCCATTGCAGTAAATACGCCTGGGTACCGAGAAGGTGATTGAAGGGGTTGAGTGGGAATGTTTCGATTGAGAGGGATGAATTTGGGCCAAAGAAGCTTTGGAGCCTGAACAAGAGCAGTGTGTGGCAAGTCAAACGAACTCGTAGAAAGAGAAAAGTAGCGTGTTAACATGATCAACAGAAATATGAAACAAGGCCCTCCCGTACAGTGACTACCGTGGGTACTTCAAGCCTTGATAGAGAGGGGTTAGATCTAAATAATCATTTATGCTGGTATTTAACTGCAGATATGTGAGAAGCTCTGTTGACATCGCCAAGCCAATTTCAAAGAGAACAGATTTAAGTGCTTTGCTGGATGAGAGCCAGAGGCAGCTGAAGTTAGCACTAAGATCACTTTGGAGAGCTCTTTTTATTTCTGAATTCTCAGAGCACCCGGACCTATTCCTGGATAGTCTTGGGAAGGATTATCAAAGTAAAGCAGATTTAAAAAATGCAGATTTAAAAACATCTGGAACAGACCTTGAGACACTAGCGGAACCCCTTTCCACAGACAAGAGAGAATTCGCTTTAGATCTTAAACAGAAATTTTGTACTAGGCTTTCAAACAGCTTTAGGGGCTGTTTGTTGATTTAGAGGCTGTTTGTTGATTTAGAGGCTATTTGTTGATTGAGACTTTAAAGAAAAATATCCAGGTAATTATTTTTCCCTCATTGGAATTACCTTATAATCTTCCTGATCTTATTTTTCAGGTCAGAAAAAGAACTGCGTCCAAAAACATTTCCTCAGAAACTGGATTGTAATAATAAATGTCAGCCAGGTACACCAGATAGCCTTTCTTTTGGATGCCATCCTTTGTTTTCAAAAGGTATTTGAAATCAATTACCACACTGGGAAGGACTGTAAAGATGGGCTTCAATTCAACAGAATTGGCTTCTGTGTTTTCTAAGCCCTGGAAGAGAAATTTTCTCCTTGGTTTTACAAAACTTTCTTTCAGATGGTGCTATTTGCTTCCAGTTGTTTTAGACAATCAAGAAAATCCCACTCCAGACACGGCTGACTACAAAAGTTCTACTAAATTCACAGGAGTCCAAAGTATTTTCCAGTAGAGTTATTTCCTAACCCCTGGGTCAAACTAATAGAAAAGGACAAATTCCCAAACTCTAACGTTGTCTGAATTGTTATGGACAAACCCTTGAGAACCAAAGGCC
This sequence comes from Melanocharis versteri, assembly GCA_013397845.1. Taxonomy (NCBI): domain Eukaryota; kingdom Metazoa; phylum Chordata; class Aves; order Passeriformes; family Melanocharitidae; genus Melanocharis; species Melanocharis versteri. The sequence continues at coordinate 346,782 of VZTG01008543.1, read as the reverse complement.
CTTTCATCCATTCGGATCTGGAATGATGCACATTTCCAGTCTACTAACTTTTGCAACTTGAGGATATAATGCAGTGCTAGAACATCTTTTTACCATTCATATTTACTTGAAATTGTGTCAGGTCTTACTTGGTTGGAAGCAAGGACTTTTCCTTTTTTCCTTCCATTTCTTAAAAAATAGACTTCCACAGGTTCTTACTGAAAATAAAGTATTCAATACAGACTTCACAAATCAATTTTGTTCATGACTTAAAGACAAGAACAGTATCTGGAAGACTTTTTCAACACTGTAATGCAGCACTCTCTGTTTACTCCTGCAGTTTATGAAGAGGTCAGGACATGGATGTGCATACGCTCAAAACAAACTCTTGCACAGAAAAAAATGTAGTACTCCTGTTCTCTGGTACGGATTTAGAATATATTGAAGTCTATTTTGCATCAGTGCTTAGCTGGCACTTCAGGAATTTTTAGCTAATTGACAGTGATGATTAGAAAGAATAGCATTATCTCATGTTTAGGGGAGCTACAAAATTCCAGTCTCAGCATTCCTGCAACATCTGTGAGAGTAAGCGGCGACAACAGATGAAGATGGCTGTGGGAACCTGCTCTGAATATTTGGATTCAGGGGAAAGCTTTTCACTTGGGTTTATCTTTGTGTCATGATGAAAAGCTGCATGATTAGGGTGGTGTTCTTACTGGGACACTATTTCTAGTTGCTTGTTGCTGCAGTAAATGTTCAGTGCCCCAACAGCAGTACAATTCATTTGCTCAAAGGGATGGAAGTTGTTTTTTTTTTGATTGGGTGAACTTCCACAGGTGTTAAAAAGGGCTATTTAGAAGTACTACCCAGTTTGTCAAGACATTAAAGTTAGATAAATCTTCTTGCCACAATTGTATTAATGGGGCTTTACATTAACTATTAAGTTCTAAAAGAAAGAATTTGTTCTGAAGAGGTGTCCCTTTGGCACACAAAACATTGCATCCTGCCAAAGATTCTAGTTGCAGATACACTGAAATTCATGTTCCTTCCTGACTTATGAAGCTTGGCCACGATTTATCCCTAAGGGACTTGGCACCTGACAGTGTCTCTTATTGCCTTGCTAATTACGAAGTTTTCTGACAAACATTCTTTCCTCCCTCTGAAATCTGTAAACACTATACTATACAATAATTTATTTCAATTAGTATTTTAACACTCCATTTTCAATTATTTTTTTGTGTTACTTGGTTAGTATTTTCAGTGACTTTCCCTTAAAACTGTTCCTTTGGAATATTTTGTTTCTCTGGAGTGAGCTCTCCCCTTCACCCCTGTGGCTCCCAGCTCATGTCTCTGGGTAACAACAGTGCATGTACATGTTCTCAACACCTTGGGAGGTGAGCTTACACAACTGTCTTTCATCACCTGCATCAGTGCTCCAACTGAGGCTTCTAAATGTATTCAGTCTCCAAGACTTCCTTCCTCACAGAGCTTCTTCAGGCCTGAGTCATTTCAGTGTTTATTCTCTTTAAAAAATAAGAGAATAAAAATGTTTAAATTATTAAGATTTTGGTTGAAAGTGAGCACTGTGCTTAGTACGGAGTTTGACATGTTGCAATAATTTTTGTGAGGTGTTATGACCTACAGTGAAGCATCACCTTTAAAAACATTAAAAATCTTCTTAATTTTCAAAAATTCAGAGCACTCCTGAACCCCAGCAGCTTTGGTGGGAATGTAAGGCCAGCTCTGGCCTTCCCTGCAGTCAAGAGGATTTTTATCACATAGTGAGTTTTGGCATATACATTTAAGTAGTATGATCAAATCACTTTCCTTTTGAGCCTAGATAAGGATTCCAGTTCCTCAGTTTAATGCACTCCAGTCCGAAACATTTGTTCTTAACAACTGTGAAAAAAAGGAAATGTTCAGGAGAAAGTTGTGCTTTATGCTGGAGTTGAACTTGAAGTGATCTCCTGAGATATCTTTTATTTGTATGTTAAGCAGAATGCACCTTTATGGTGCTGTATAAATAATAATAATAATAATGCTATCATCTCTCTGTATTCTGTTTATTGTAATCTGTTTATTCTGCAAAACTCAGCAATGAAAGTAAAAATAGCCTCACTATGTGTTTTCAGTGAAGATCCATAGCTGTTTTTATTTCATACACACTTGTTCTTCCCCAGTTATAAGGCACTTTGTATTTAAAGCTATCAAAGGAAAACACAACCAAAAAAAGAGTAAATCTCAAAAACAAATGTTCGGACATCATTAAGTAACTCAGCACCGTAAAAACATGAGGCCATATAATCAAGTAATGTTCTTAAGTACTCCACAATCAAATCAGTGAAGAGTTCTACCTAAAAACCAGCGGTGGTTGATGGCCAAAGGAATTTTAAAAATTAAATGGAACCATACAACTTGAGGAATTAGTCAAGATACAAGGAATCTTTTACCTATAAATCAGTTTGAAACCATCTCAGTTTCAGTAAGTAGCCACACTAGTTAGGGATTGATGGTCTATAGGGATCAACATTAAAAGGCAATAGCTACCACATTGTGGTATACAAGATATTAAAGCTATTTCCCGTACCCAACAGAGGAAATCAAGAAAGCATTCAGATATTAATGGCAGCCAGCATTTGTGAAATGAATAGGCTTGACCTCAGTCCCCCCTCTTTTCCAGCAAAAACGAGAAGCTGCAAAAAGAGTCTCCTTATTTGTGACCTTGAAGTCACCAATTTTGTGAATGATTAACTTAGTGCAGAAGGAGAAGAAGGACAAGAACACCGGTAAAAGGAAGAAACACAGAGTTGTGCAAAACTCGCCACTCATAACGACACTCTTTCCATGGATAAACAGTTTTTTCAAGCTCTTAGGCTGCCAATCCTGCTCTTTTATCACCTGTAAATATACTAATGACATGTAAAAAAAACCTTCCTGAAATAATTCAGGGAGAAAACATGAACTGACACTCTGAGCATTAATCACAGTATTTTATATTATTCTAGTATGAAAGTCACCACCTTTAGAAACTTTCATTTATCATGCTTCCCTGTTTCAGCCATTCACAGAGGATTTGCAATAGTTCCCTCATTCCAAGTCTAGGAAATTGCTACAAATGCAATAATCAACACTGGAAACCCCCAACAGCACAATTTTAAAAGCAAGAACTGTATACTGCTACACAAGATTTTTAGTGTGGTTTAATGTTGACAGACACCAGTGGGCAGCTTTTCACTGAGCAACACGTGCAAGAGCCAGGGGATGGAAGTACAATCTGGGAAGAGATGGGGGTCACATGTTCTTAAATCTGGCCACACTGATAATTGATCATGTCCAGAATAAAATACAGCAAACTATGCTGCATTAACACCTCGTTTGCACAGGGATCCTAAAGGCTGAATGCAAAGAGAGCTCAGCTGAAGGCACAACTTCCCCACTGCAAGCAGAGTCACCCAATGCAGCAACAATCCTAATGACTCCAGGAAAATTAAATTGATGTCCATCCTTGAACAGCAAAGGTCCTAAGGCATCTCTCAGGATGCTTCAGCTGTGGCCTGGGGGCACGGAATGGCCTGAATGAGAATCTCTCAGGCTGCTGGTATGATGAGATGTTGGCTTGTGCCGGGCTACAGCTTAGCAGACCCTTGGCTAACCCCACCTCAGAACGACCCTTCTCAGACCTAAAAGCTTCTTTACAGGTCAAGAGTGCTCTTGAGGTCACCGTCCAAATGCTGAAACAGAGTTTGTCCAGCATGGAGGATGTCTGGGCATCAGAGAGCAGCATGTGTGGTGCCTTATGAGCTAGTTCCAAGCCATCATGCCTAACTGGTTCCTAATGGATGGCTCTAAAAACAGATTGCATTTCCCTGGGGCTAAGGGAGGGGCTGTTCCTCTCCTGCCACTGCGCTTTCCATCCAGCTGCCTCTCCAAGGTGGTGGAAGAAGCTGGGTGCCACGACCTTTTGGGTACCAGTTTCAGCATGGTCAGTCTCACAGAGTGCTGGCCTTTCTTAGGTGCCACGCATTTTGGGGAGGCAATGGGTTATCTGCAGCAAGGGTTACACCTTGCAAGCCCTGCTTGCATGTAATGCAATTGCTGACCTGCAGTGTCTTTTTTCCCTTCCTTGTTTTAACTTTGCTAGCTAAACATAGCAAGACCACATCCCCCCACGTGACCAGGGCTGCTTACTGCATCTTGTAGCATCTATCCAAATTCAATACCTGCATCACTTCTGACAGCTTTTGTTACAAAGACCACTGAAGCCTTTTTGTCCCATTTAAGACCTGTCAGTCCTTTGTTTCTGTCTAGCCCTTCCTGGCCCTGGGTTGAAGTACATTATTAAAAATTCCTCACAGACCTACATTAGTATAAATTAAGAGGTAGAGGACATTATCCTGCGTAGAGTGTGAATTTTTATTCAAATAATTCTATTAGCATAATTATCTTTTTCAGAAATTAAATGAACATTATTACACTTGATGTGCTACAAATTTTAAAAGCAAAATTTCACTTGTAAGGTTGCACAGTTCTCAAGCAATTAGCCATATTGCACCCAGCAAACCAAAATTAAACACATAAATTAAACCAGCAGGGGGGATAATAATGCTAGAAAGGGGTATAGACTTTATGTGGTTTGTTCATTCTGAAGCTCCAACTGAAGATAGTTCTGACAGGAACAGGTCAGACAAGTGGGGTTAACAGGTTCCCCCAGACTTTTCTAACTTGCAGTGTAAAATCTTACTTGACAGAACAATTATGTGGACTACGTTCACTAGGGATAATAACATAATCTAAAGAAGTCCTTTCCTTGTGTGCTTCATGTATAATCTTGCAATCTGTCTCTAATTTTTACAATACAGACCTGTTATTGGCATTTTAATCAATAGGGACATTGGATCTGAACTCAGCATTCATACTTTTTTTATGATTATCGAATGCCTGTGGTTGCATTTATGTGCAGCTACCTACGCAAAAATATACAGCAATTTATAGAGACACCTTTTATTCTGCAGGCATTAATTATTACAACTGCCAAAATTTATCAAAATAAAGACTTATTTCCAGGATTGCTAAAGCATTTAGATGACAGCAGTAAATTAAATAGCTTGAAGAGGCATGTGGATGCTACTGAATGGTCTCTAAAGGTGTCTCGCACTCACAGAGTTTGCTGAAATTCTTCTAGACCAGCTTCAACATAGGAAATGTCCTGTGTTTGAAAAGCACACATTTGTTTTACCAAACTTAGAGTTATGCCAGTCCCTCAGCTGGGGACCCAGGCAGCCCTTTGCTGTGCAAGCGCTCACCATGATGATGTGGAGGAGCACTCCTCCTCTGCTATCTGGTAGGCCACAGTTGGCAGGGATCAAGACCACTTACAGCATGCTCTGCTCTCTCCGTCAAATGAAAATTTTCTTTGAGGCCAAGCCTGGAGCTTGCAATGGATGGCTATAAACTCTTCAGGAGGGACAGTTGTTTAGCCTGGAGAAGACTGAGACCAGACCTTGGCAATGTCTATCAGTGTCTGAAGGGAGGGTGTCAAGAGGATGGATCCAGGCTCTCCTCGATGGTGCCAAGCAATGGAACAAGAGGCAAGGGGCAGAAACTGATGCACAGAAGTTCCACCTGAACATGAGGATGAGCTGCTTCACTGTGCAGTGACCAAGCACTGGAACAGGCTGCCCAGAGAGGCTGTGGAGTCTCCCTCACTGGAGATACTCAAAAGCCACCTGGACACATTTCTGACTAGCGTGCTCTGGGGGACCCTGTTGAGCAGGGAGGCTGGACTAGACGACATTCGGTGATCCCTTCCAACCTTAACCATTCTGTGATTCCGTGATAGGCAAGGAAAGAGAGGCGGTGGGGTAGCCCTGTGTTTTGATTGGTTAGAGATGAGTCATGGTGACCATAGGGCTTAATGTTTATGAGTTATGGGGAATCAGGGGGAAGGCCAAGAAGGCAGAAATCAGGGTGGGAGTCTGTTTTAGACCACTTAGCCAGGATGAAGAGGCAGGCAAAATGTTCTATACGCAGCTGCCACAGCTGGTGAGGGAGCCAGCTAGGGAAGGCATCCCACTGGACCTGCTGTTTGTGAATGGGGAAGGGCTGGTGCCTGGGGCCTCTCCTGGGCGTAGTCATCACAATTTTGATTCCCTGAGAAGTAAGGAGAGGAGTTATCAACTACCTTGGATTTCTGAAGGGTAGCCTTTGGCCTCTCTAGAAAACTAGCTTGCAGAGTCCCTTGGGAAGCAGTCCCGAAGGGGGGAGGTGTCCAGGAAGGCAGGACACTCTTCCAGAAGTAAATCTTAAAGGCACAGGAGCAGGCTGTCCCCACGTCCCAAATGGCAAGCCTGGCTAAACAGAAAGTTTTGTCTAGAACTCAGGAAAAAAAATGCACTTTTAAAGAAGACTCCTTTATCCAAGAGGAAATGGTCAGCAAGTTAATATGCCACTTAGGCATGCACAAATCCATGGGACCAGGTAGCATCCACCCAAGAGTACTGAGGGTGCTGGTTGAAGAGCCACTTTCTATCATTTACCAGCAGTCTTGGCTAACTGGGGAGGTCCCAGTTCACCAGAAGTTAGTAAAAGTGGTATTCATCTACAAGGACTGGAAGGATGACCTGGGGTCAGACAGGACTGTCTGTCTGACCTTGGCGCTGGGGAAGATCATGGAGCTGATCATCTCGAGTGCCATCACATGCATGTACAGGACAACCAGGGGATCAGGCCCAGCCAGCACAGGCTCAGGAAAGGCAGGTGCTGCTTGACTGGCCTGGTCTCCTTTTATGACAGGGTGACCCAGCTGATGGATAAGGGAAAGGCTGTGGATATTGTGTACCTGAGCTTCAGCAAAGGCTTTGACACCATTTCACACAGCATTCTCTGGGAGAAACTGGCTGCTCAGGACTTGGATGGGCATGCTCTTCTCAGGGTAAAAAACTCTCTGGCTGGGCTCAGACGGGGGGGTGAGTAGTGCTGCATTCAGCTGGCAGATAGCCACAAGCAGTGTCCCCCAGGGGCCAGTCTTGTTTAATGTCTGTATCAATGATCTGAACTAGGGGACTGAGTGCACCCTCCACCAGTTTGCAGATGGCACCAAGTTGGGCGGGAATGTTGATGTGCTGGAGGGCAGGAAGGCTCTGCAGAAGGCTCTGGACAGGCTGGATCCATGGGCTGAGGCCAATTGTATGAGGTGCAGCAAGGCCAAGCGCTTTTCCTGTAGTCAGGGCTACAGGAAAAGGACTTGGGCGTGCTGGTCAACAGCAGCTGAACATGAGCCAGCATGTGCTCAGGTGGCCAAGAAGGCCAGTGGCATCCTGGTCTGCATCAAAAATAATGTGGCCAGCAGGACCAGGGCAATGGAGCTGGTGAAGGGTCTGGAGCACAAATCTGATGAGGAGCAGCTGGGGGAGCTGCGGCTGTTTAGCCTGGAGAAATGGAGGCTTGGGGAAGACCTTGTTGTTGTCTACAACAACCAGAAAAGAGGTTGTGGTCAGGTGGGGGGTCGGTCTTTTCTCCCAGGTAACAAGTGACAGCATAAGAGGAAACAGCTTCAGGTTGCACCAGGGGACATTTGGATTGGATATTAGGAAAAAAATCCTTTGCAGAAAGGGTTTCCAAGCACTGGAACAGGCTGCCCAGGGAAGTGGTGGAGTCACCATGCCTGTAGATATTTAAAAGATGTGCAGAAGTGGTGCTCAGGGACATGGTTTAGTGGTGGACTTGGCAGTGTTGAGTTAATGATTGTACTTGATGATCTTAAAGGTCTTTTTTAATCTAAAAGATTCTATGATTATCTTATACATTTTATACAGTTCTTCCCTGAAAAAAGGGTAAAAATTCCCTCTTTTTCCTGCCTGTTTCATAGTGCTCTGAAGAGTAAGCAGATGATGTGCTTACCGTGAAATGTTCTGGGTTTGGGTAGTTTTCTAGCAGAAGCCAGGTTATTTGCATTGGCCTGAAATATACTGAATTGTTTGGAGGCTGACTGCTTTAGGGAGCATGTCTCCTCATGGTGCTGCAGTACCACGATGATATAGAAGTGATTTGCCAGTTAGGAGAGATTTCAAGAGAGAGGTCTTTGACTTGCTTTTTCCTCACTCCTCTGTCTTTCAGCATGCCAGAGTTTTTGTTTATTCAGTAGGTTCTTATGTCACACACACTGCTTATTTTCTTTTCTCTTCATTGGAGTGCCTGTTCTAATATCCAAGAAGGATTTGATTTATAGGGAATCTTTTACACATGCAGATTATGTTGTGAGCATTTGTCTAGTCCATACTAAATGCATGGAGTTTTGTATGTATTTGTAAATGCATCTGGAAGAAGAGGAACTTCTGATAAAATGCAAGTGCATTTAATATAAGTTAAGTATTTGTGCTGTGGTTGTTTGGAGAGAGGGATAAAATTAGTGCTTCCCAGTGTCAAAGCTGAGCATAGGAAGAAAGAAAAAGAAAAAATAATTCAGAATTCCTTTTAAGTTTCTCTAAATTACACTAAATCCAAGATTACACAAAGTAATTGAAACAAATTGATCCAATCACTTTTGCATTGTTTCTGTTTTCCAGCATAAGAAGGTATGCCTTTCCAGAAAAAGAAATTAATATTTCATTCAGTCGTGCAGGTGTAAAGCCTTCTGGGCAAAGAGCAGTAAGATGAGTGAGTAAGACTGGCCTCTGTCAGGTCACAGGGCAGTGCAAGAGAAATGCTCAGAAAGCTCAGAATATGCCATCGTTCCAAATCCCATTGAATCACTGTCACGACAAATATGAGCATTTGCAGCAAGGGCAGTGACTGAGCTCAGTGTTTACTCAATGATCTACTTCTGCCTCAGCAGTGTGCCAACAGGAAGAAGCGTGAGGAGATAATAAATTTGGCCTGAAAAGGGACTTTTGTAAAGCCACGAGGAAGATATTGAGTCTCATTAGTGTAGTGATTCCTGAAGTGCTGTGTAAAGGGAACGGCAATAGGGGTGTAATTCGGTTGTGACTAGCCCAATTTGTCCATATCCCGAGTACATCAGCTTCCAGAAGAATTAATTTAGTCCTTTTCCCCTGTATTGGTGTACGAGGGGAATGATGTAGTTGTTGTGTCTACGACAGTTTATCATCTACAACAGTATATTCTTCAACCCTCCATCTACCCGGTGTCAGAGATGGTGATGCATCCACTCACATCTATCAGTCCCTCTCTTCAGCAGTGACACGTATTTCACCTTCTCAGCAGCAGTAATACCTCCCTTGACTAATATCTCCCATCAGTGTCCTTCCATGCCTGCCTCATGAATTTAAAAAAAAAAAAAAAAACCACAGGGAGTGAAAGAACAAAGAAACAACAGCAGTAATGTGAAATCAGAGGTGGTGCAATTTTTGCTAGAGTGTCGCATAAGTCCAGAAAAAATGATAAGAAATGCTCAAATTAGTCCTACAATTTTCACTTTTCTGCAGTGTTTTATGCAGATGAAACTTGAAGGCTTTTACACATTTTTTGCAAAGAATCCAGTGCAATGCTGTGGTTTGATCTATGCATTGAAGAACACGGGTTTGAATGTACAACGGTTCTTGCTTCTCTCATTATGTGAAGAAGAGCTCTTTAAAATCAGTCTGAAAACTATATATCCACTATGTTTCTGACAATTAAAGCATTAATGGGACTAAGCACCAATACAGCAGAATTTCTGTGTTCCTCTAATGTTTTTATTTATCGGGTATGATGGAGAAAGAGAAACAGTTAATAAAGGGTGATTTTGTTTGGAAATTATGCAAGGGTACTCACCAAAACCATGAGTTCAAGTCATGTAATTAGTACTCAGCAGCCATAATAAGGACATGAAGATGGGCAAAATAATATATACCATATATGGATGTCTCATCACACCTTGTCAGGTATAAATTTTACACTACAAGCAAAGAAGCTGTGATACAGAGCTTATATGATTTTTTGACGGAATTTTTGTCAGATGCAGATATTCCTGCCTTCTATTATATTGCTTTGACTGCTAGACTATGCTAAGTTAAGGATGATCATAGTCTACTGAAATCTAACTAGGCGTTATCAATTTTTTTTTTACATAAATAAGTGGAGGGTATTAATAATATGTTAATGGAATTGTTGCCAAGGGCAGCTAGAACTGGAGCAGGAATCAAGAGAGACTTTCAGAGTAAAGACAGAGGTGAAATGAAATGAAAATGAAAATATTAAAACCAAAAACCTTACATAATCATATAGTTTTTAAAATATCAGGAGAGTTAGGGAGAAGAGGAAGGTCTTCTAAAAGGTCATCTCTAGTGGCTCCATCATCCAATGCTGGATTATTGTCCTCAGCTTGACCTTGTAGGGGAAAGCCAGACACACTGGGCCGGACTTGCAAATGCTTCTTGGGGTGTCACGACGGCTTTTTTTGACCCATGAGGATCTGCATCTTTTCTCGTAGTTTTTCAAACTTGGAAATGTGACTGAGCTATGAAGATTTAGCCAGTTGGGCTGAAGGTCCTGAGAAGAAAGTACAAGGTATACAAAATATAAGGAACCAACTGGCACAATCTTGTTTAAAAAAAGGCCTTCACTACGCATTCTCCCTCAGGCGGTAATTTTAGGGAGGAGAAGTATGATGTCCTGTAGTATTGTATCTGTAATTTCAGAGCAAATTGTGTTTTTATAGGAATGAGATACAATGTCTTTGACATACTCATCTTTCTTTGCCAGCTTTTGGCCTCAGTTTAGATTTGGACAGGAGTGAAGTGATTAAAAGCAGCAAGTGGTCTAATCATCCTTCGCTCAACGTTCTTAAGGCAATTCACTACTAAGGCTACATTTGAAGATAATTTCATTCTTTTTCAACAGTGCTGAGAAGATGGCAGAAGCATAAGTTTGTCTGAAAGAACTAGAAGAGAGTAAAACACTGCCTATAACCTTAAAAAAGTTATTTTAAAAGCAATTTTGGGTGTTTTCTCCATATATAGATTCAAAGGACTTTTAAAATTAGTATCTCCAAAACAATGAAAATCAATATTATATGAATGATGGTACTCCTTTATTAGCTAATTATTGTTCCTATAATTAACTGAGAGCAACTAATCACACTAATACATCTTTTGAATAATTGACTGATTGAGGTAATGACTAGCTTTCAAACATATTTGTCACTAATTTGTAATTCACATAGGTGAAAATGTGCAGTAAAGCTGATGGCTGCTTGGAATCTGAAGTAAGAGAACAATCCTCTATTCATGTCCGTGTCACACTGCTGTGATGAAGCAGCTTTTTAAGTGCTCCTTGAGGGAATTTGCACATTTGCCATTTTGTCATTAGTATACTCAACTCTCTTCCCTCACAGGAGATTGGCAAAGGTGTGGTCAGCATCCTAAAAGGGGGAAGATACTCCTCTGTTTATCTGACATTTTATTCATTTGCTCTCTGAATTCCCCTCTGGTAAAAGATGCCAAGTTAACAACCTGAGAAACTGGAATTTGTGTTTATCCAAAGACTATGGGAAAAATAGAAGCTATCTGCTTTATTCCATAGCTGGCTTTAACCTTGAATATTTTGACAGCAGAGTGGTAACTTTGCTAGAAAACAGTATTCCAAGGCAACAAAAAACCCTTCACAAGTTTTACCAAATACAGTAAATAATTTTAGCTGGAAAAATAGGGGGAAATGCAACAAAATGGAAATATTGTATATCAATATGTCTAAACTATCAGAGTTTGCTTTTTCATTTCACCAAAATGCTAGAAAATGATGAGAAAAGAGCAAATAACTGGCATGAAAGACATAGAAGCATGTTCATGTTCAGGTGAAATTAGGGTGCTCACCAGCACTGAGTGTTCATAAGTCTCAGCATAACTAACCCAGAAAGACAACTCCTCCAGGAAGTGACTCAAATTTCAGGTGCCCCTGCAAAAGCATCTCTGCTTCCACCGATTGTTCAGTAGGGCTATGTAGACAGGTCAGCTAAATTAGACATGTCTCATCTGTCTGAAATTCAATGGTGTGACCTCTAAAACTGTGTCACTCTGCTTAAAATAATTATTGTAGGCTAATAGGAAAAA